>JAJIBD010036291.1:0-17506 GCA_021461705.1 Cryptotis parvus
CAGTGCTCAGGAATCGCTCTTCCAGGCAGTACTCAGGGGACCATCTCGGGGTGCTGGGGGATTGAACCTGGAGTCAGCTATGTACAAAGGCGACCTGGGCCCTACCCGCTCCATACTATTGCTCTGGCCCAAAAGTATATGTTTATGAAGCTACACTTAAACCTATTGATACAGCATAACCTAATTTACTGTACGAAACTGGAATGCATTGGCTTAATACTGGCCAATAGAATTTAGCTTATATAAACCAGTGGCACTCTGTGCACTAAACCTCAGGAGTCTATAGGATGACTGTGTTTAATTATGTTTTTTTTTTTTTTTTGTTAAAAAGCCCCTAATAAATAGCTTTTCACATATTAGGTGCATTGTAAAGCACTCAACTGGCACAAACAAATTTAAAGTCCACACAAAAAAAAGATGTGCGACAAAAAAATGCTGTAGCTATTACATTAATCGAAAATCTTAAAATCTATAATCATTTTATTAATGAAGGTTAAAAAATGCTTTGGAAGGGCTAAGCAGTTTTGTTAATCCTTGAGGAAAAGCACTGAAACTTTGTAACCCAAGCAAATGTCTAATAGGGAAGATGCTCTTTCACCAACAGCATTCCTTGGTTCCTGCTTACATTACATACAAGTCTGTGAGAAATCAAGAAACCAAACATAGATCCTCTTGAGTCAAGAAACAAACACACCCTCCCTCTAGTAAAATATCTGAGGGTTTTAGCTAAAACTTGGACATCCCCCAAAGACAAACCCCAAACAACAAAGAACTTGGCCTATCACCTACATTTCATAGAAAGCAAAAAAAAAAAAAAAAAAAAAAAGCCATTTCCTGGATGGCCAGGAGGCATCCACTTTTATCAACAAACCAGAGTTCGTGAGTTTCATTTTTCTAGTTGTTCCAAAACTCCCCAGCCACCTATCTAGAAAAGAAACGGCTGCCCAAGAGGCAGGCTCTTCAAAATGAGGATTATTAATAGTCTAGAAGAGTTGTGAACCTACTTGGGTCCATTCTTAAATCACACAGTAATTGCAGAGATGTTTTTACTGGAAAGGGCTCTCAAAAGCTGCTGAGATTAAAAAAAAGGCACACCTAGGATCTGAAAAGCAAAATGTCAATGCTTCCATACCGGGACGAGCAACGGACTTGCCTGGCACTGTGACTTTAGAACTCTCTCTCATCATAAGTCTCTTTCTCTTAAGGAAGAAGTTGTCCCTCTTGTCCAGAGGCGTAACACAGCTTCACCCTCAGTTTTAGCGGAAAGTTGAGGCGGATCTCAGAGTAGCATGAACAGCAGGATCCAGGGGCCAAGCAGGGACTGTGCCCAGTTCTAAGCCGAGTCTGTGGAATGGAAAGGACATGTTTGTCCACTCCGCAGGATAGTCATTGAAAAGGGTACAGTCTTGACAAGGAATTTATAAGGGAGCACCACTGTGTGCGTGAGTTTGCTAACTAATAATGACACTATGTGAGTGCCTAGCTCCTTCACTAGGACTAAGATCTGTAGCGACAGGTAAAAGTTGAGCAGAAGGCAACTGAAGACACACACATGCCTTGGGATGTGTTCCCACATTCAGAGAGGCAGCCCCAAGGCTATATCCTTGAGGAGCATAATGTTGCTGTCTGGTCTTGAAGCATTATCTGGACTAGGCTTCACAGGTGGCTGAGAACCATTAAAGTCTCTCTCAAATTAGGTTCTGGTTTGGTGTGGGGAGGGAGGTGCTGGCAGAAAATTCTTTTTTTACTTGTAGCTGTCACAGACAAAGCCTCTAAAAGTACCTTTATTCAATAAAACTACCATCTAGGGGAGGGGAAAAAGGCCAGAGCGCGGCCTTTGTATTTACAGCCCTGGCTTTGATCCTAAATTGCATGGACCCCCAACTAGTGCAAGGGAAATTCACCTTGGGAGCAGGAAACAGTCTCCAAATCAAAAATAACGAGTAACAACAATGGCACGGAACGTTGAAATAACCTGTCCTATGGGCTAGCTTGGGGGCCTGGTATGTGCCTTGCATGCAGAGCCCCAAGCTCAAACTGAGGCCCGCTCACCCAGCACCACCTCTAGGCTTTACCCAGAGGTGTAGGTACTCCATTACCAGGTCCAAATATACCTCCAGTGTCACTGAGGAGAGCCGGATTCCCTAAGCATTGCTTGGGGGCTCCTCAACCCCTACCCCTAATGCCCACCGAGAAAAGAACTGCCCAGTTTATCAAAAAGGAAAAAAGCAACTTTTTAAATTTCAGGGCTGGGGTTGGGGGGGATAGCAGAGTGGGTAGCTCATTTACCTTCCGCACCCGCTGACCTAAGTTTGAGCCCTAGCATCTCATATGATCCCAAGACTGCCAGGAGTAAATCCTGAATCCGGAGCCAGGGAGTAACCTTGTGCATCACCGGGCATGACCCAAAGAAGCAAAAAAAAAATTAAATTTTAGGACTGGGACCGAGAGAGGCTACAGCAGGTAAGGCTTTTGCTGTATGTTGTTGATTCAGATTTGGTATCTTGCGCCACTATTGCCCTAAGTACTGCCAGGACTGACCTGAGCAGAGCCAGGGAGTAAGTCCTCAGCACAATAGCCTAAAGGCCGCAATTCTAGGACTAGGGTCAGAGAGGATTAAGGAGCACTTGCCTTGCATTGGCAGAACTCCATTTGATCCCAGCACCCATAGTCCCAGAGCAATTGCAGGAGTGTGATCCATAGTACAGGCTCGGGGGGGGAGTCCCTGAGCACCATCAGGTGTGGTGCAAATCTTCCCCATATTTTTAAATAAAACAGAAAAATAAGACTTAGGGTCAGTAGTCACCTCCATCCTACATGTATATTCCAAATACTCTAGCTGTTTGGGAAGCAGAGGAAAGGTTCTCCCTCCCTCAAAAAAGGAAGGTTTGGGAATCAGACCACAGGGATTCAAATGAGCCAGCCTTGTCACTTACTAGCTGTGTGGTCTTAAGACAGATGAGTCTAGCCTTGACATAGTTCCTTCATCTGGGGCTAATGATATCTACTTGACATAGCTGCTGTAAGAACGAAAAAGAAATGAGCAAGTAGCCGGGGAAAATGACTCAAAGAACTGGGCACATGCTTTACATGCAGGAACCCCAGGTGTCAACACTTAGTACCATAGCTGGTCCCCAAAGCATCATTCAAGGAGTGGCCTCTCAGGCACTTCGTGGGGAGGGGTAAGGGAGGGAGAGAAATACACACATGAAGTGTTTACTTACATATGTTTTACGTGAAAGCATTTATGGTATTTAGTAAGTCATAATTAGATTTTTTCTCATCTACTAAGATATTAACTTTAAGTTAGACAAGTTGGCTTAAAATTGTGAGAAAATGTGGGACTAGAGATAGCTTGTGGGAGAAATATATGCTTTACATGCAGGAGACCCAGGTTTGATCCCCAGTACCACATGTTCCCTAAGCTCCCAGGCTTGCTCTGAGCAGAGCTGGAAGGGGACCCCAACACCTCCTGATGTGGCGCACAATTCCCTTAAATTTACTCAATGTTGGACAAAAAATATTTTTAAAGTTCAAGCAATATTTAGTCTTCTATTTCATATCTCTGCACATATGAAAATGCTAGAATAAGTCAACTTTAAATTTTTTGGGGGGGCCAGAGGCGACAGCACAGCAGGGAGAGGTATTTGCCTTACTGAGTCCGAACGGGTTCCATCTTCGGCATCCCATCTGGTCCCAAGCACCGCCAGGATTAATTCCCTTTTTTTTTTTTTTTTTTTTGCTTTTTTGGGTCCGCACCCGGCAATGCTCAGGGGTTACTCCTGGCTCTGCACTCAGGAATTCCTCTGGCGGTGCTCGGGGACCATATGGGATGCCGAGGATCGCGAACCCGAGTGACTGCATGCACAAAGCAAACCCCCTACCCGCTATGCCTTTCACTCCCGCCCCTAATTCCTGATTGCAGAGCCAGGAGTAACCCCTGAGCATTGCGGGTGTGACCTGAAAAGCAAAAAAAAAAAAAAGTTATTTTTTTTAAGAACTGTTGATTCTCAGGGCTTACTCCTGGCTCTGCTCAGGAATCACTCCTGGTAGTATTTGGGGGACTGATGCTCCAGGGCTTACTCCTGGCCCCTGCACTTAGCAATCACTTCTGTTGATGCTTTTGGGGACCATATGGGGTGCCAGGATCAAACCCGTCATTCATGTGCAAAGAGCAAACACTCCACCCCCATGTACTGGCACTTCCACCCTGTAAAAAAATGTATTTTTGGGGCCGGAACAATAGTACAGCAAGGCAAGATGTTTACTCTGCGCGCCTGACCCAGGTTCCATCTCTGGCATCCCACATGGTCCCCCAAACACCGTTAGGAGGAATTCCTGAGCACTGAGCCAGGAGTAACATTTGAGTATAGCTAGGTGTGACCAAAAAAGAGAAGGAGACGAAACATCGATTTTAAAAGGCCGCAGGAATAGATAATTTGCCCCAACGTGCACATTTACTTTCACCTTAAGTTCAGGGTGGCTCACTAGTGTGACACACTTTAAGGCTTGTTCCCTATAGCTAAAAAACCTGACATTAAAAATTCCTAGAGTAGAAAAATTGGGATTTTTTCCCTCATCACCCTAAATTTCCAAGTATAGCTCATGCCCAGTAAATGCATAACAAATTTTATTTTGACAATATTGGAAGGCTTAGAACTGAAAGATTTAGTATTGAAGAAATATTATAGATTAGTGTTGGAAAAGAAAGCATAATTGTAACCATTTTGACCACAGAAATATCCAGCTCCCCTCAATCTCATTCCTCAAAGCAAAATATAGGGGATGGGTTGTGGCTCATGGTATGCACTTGCTTGGCAAGTATGCAAGTCCTGGGACGCCTTGGGATGGAAGCAGAGGAGAGAGAGAACTCTAGGGAGACAAGTTATATATATATATATATATATATATATATATATATAGTATATATACATATATATATATATATACACACACACACATAAAATTAGTAAAACTTAGTGGCATTAAATGACACAGATGTAATAAGAATGGCTATTTAGTGATACGTAGGTATGCGAAATACTGCCATTTGATGCCTCAATTTTTAAGAACTGCTTTGATAATCTGATTTTAATCTAAAATTGAAAATAAAAGTCCTGCAGAAAGGATTTGTTCCATTTTGATTCCCTAGAATGTCATTCTTAATTTGCTTACATGCATGACTTTCCATGTATATTGTCACATTTGTCTGAGAGTATGGAAGGCCACTCTTGCACATCTTCAAGACATTATGGACTAATGATTATATAGGCTAAGATATAGGATACACTTAAAGATACACTTAAAGGATAAGTGTATCCTTTAAGATCAAAACCTGGCAATCACACAAAAAATTTACATACTTTAAAATATTAACTGGGGCTAGAGCGATGACCAGCCGGGTGGGGGCGTATGCCTTGCATGCGGCCGCCCATGCTGGCCCGGGTTCGATCCCCCGCATCCCATATGATCCCCAGAGACAGCCAGGAGTGATTCCTGAGTGCAGAGCCAGGAGAAACCCCTGAGCATTGCCAGTGTGAACCCAAAAAAGCAAAATAAAATAAAATAAATAAAATAAAAAATAAAATATTAACTGGGGCTGGGTAATAGCATGTGCCACCACCTGGGTTCAATCCCCCACATCCCAAATGGTCCCCCAAGCACCTCCAGGACTAATTCCTGAGTGCAGAGCCAGGAGCAACCCCTAAGCATAATCAGGTGTGACCAAAAAGAAAAAAAAAAAGTAAAATATTAACTGTGTCCGAGAGGAAGAGTGTATTTGTGTTCCACCACCTTAGCCCTGTTCAATCCATCCCTGGCACTGCTGGCCCAAACATCACCATTTCCTCCATTGCCCACCCCCCAATGTTTTTGGGTTATTCTATACCCAAATTAACTTTATAAAATACAGATCTTCAGATTGTAAACTCAAAAGTATATTCTGTCAGTAATCCTCATCAGTCACGTAGATCTGGTTTACTCGTGTCTACCGTACTGAAGCTCTGGAGAGTATTCAAACCTACTAGCAGTTTTTCCTTCGGAGAAAAGAAGCTTTAAGTTTTGAGGTTACATAGATTACAGTGTGTTTACTGCCTATTCCCATAAAGAAAGCAAGAAAACTCTAAACACCTCCCTGAATTTCCCTAAATCTGGTCCCGACACACACACTGCAGGAGGCACTGAACTTGTTACTATTTATGTAAATAGGTTTTTTTTTTTTTTTGCCTTTTTTGGGTCACACCCGGCAATGCTCAGGGGCTACTCTTGGCTCTGCACTCAGGAATTACTCCTGGCGGTGCCGGGGGACCATATGGATGCCGGGATCGAACCTGGGCCGGCAGAGGCCAGGCCACGTGCAAGGCAAACATCCTACCTGCTGGGCTATGCTCCTATATAGTTTTTTGCACATGTATCAATAATGTGGTAATGTAACAAAGAAGGTTATTTTTTACTTAGCTCTATTTACAAACAGTAATTTCAGAGTACTTCCGCTAAGAATGTTAAAATTTATGGCAAGCCAAATCCCAGATACCTTATTTTTTTGTTTAATTAACATTATAAAACATATCACTTATACATTGTAACATAAGTGTGTTGTGTTTTAATGTGATCTTAATGTTACATATAACACAAATGGGAGAAAATAGTCTAAAACCACTTTACCTATGCTATTAAGCTCATGAATAAAATGATGGTAGCATTTTATTAACATTTATTTGAGTGGAAAAGAACTTATAATGCAAGCATCATTTCAGCGAAATATCTGCTCCATCATTCATGAGGTGGCCTCCAAATGCGGGTCAATAATAAGCTCGGCTGTAAGGGAAAAGGCACCGACTACCGAGTGCTCATCAGCTCGACACATTTATGTTGTCAGCTTTAGCATATTTTCAAACCATCTGGCATCAGAGCTCTCTCTGGTTCCCCCAGCTTAATCTGTTCAGAATTGAATATGAAACTGCAGCTACACGGTGCACTTTGGGGAAAAGCAAAAGAACAGCACACATGCAGAATAATGTTCCAAACAGTGCAGCTCCAAAACTAGTTTCTACTTGAAATGAGTTTTTTTGAAAACATTTCACGGAGGGGTTCACGATCTTTCAAAAATACCAGAAGGGCTCAAGAAAACCTTTTGACTCATGATTGTCATCAGTTACCCAAGACTCACTTTTATTTATTTTTCCTCCTTTTAATCCAGATCATTAAAGTTTGCTATACAAAAGAAAAAAAAATCACGGATATGTGAAATGCTATTATGTCCATATCGTAGGACCCTAAACGATACATTTTACTTCCAATAAATCTTATCTCCTATCCCTAAAGTGATTAGCTTAAGGAACGGGATGGGGACTAAATGGAAAATATTCATGAAAGCCCTTTAAAAAAAATCTGTTTCCTCATTATTGTCTTGGCAGCATTCACATTTTCTTTTACTTCAATCAAGAGACAGGATTGCTACTTAAGAAATTAAAAGGGAGGAAGAAAAGAAAGAGAGAATCTCCGGGCATCCTAGGCCAATATCCTGGCTACTGAGCCAGTTTCTCCTTGATCCTCACTTGCGGGGCTTCATATACAGAAATAAAAGTGAGGTTTTCTGGGATCACATTTCAGATACGCAAAATAATTTTAAGCAGCTCCCATACAACGCAAGTTGGCGCGTTCAGACAATGCCTGGGGAAGCCAGGAGCGGACAGTGGCCAAGGTACCCGACAGTCACATACACCCCCCCAAGCCAACAGACACCCGCCATTGCTGGAGGGCAGCCGGGCTGGGTGGGGTGAGACCCTAAGGTGGGTGCCGACCCAGGGACTTCGTTTCTGCACGTTCATTCCAGCAAGTTTGGGGAGCCTCAGCCTAGACCCATCTTTCGCTCTCATGCTCTGCGCTCTTCGTTTTTCCCTAGATCTTTGCAGGGTCCCCCCACCACCCCCAATCCGCGCCCAGCACCCCTCAAAGACGAGCCTCTCTCCACTTTGACCCCCCAGCCGGGCCAGGGTCGCAGGGCTCCCAAACCGAGGACTGCGATGCCGCGCTCTCCTACAACCAGCAAACCGACCAATTCCCTCCCCTTCCCTGCTCCGCCCCGTTACCCACAGATGGGGAGGGGAGAAGGGGAGACGGCAGGAAACAAAGAATGTCCAGTCCTGTCTCCAAGAACTTGGATGGACGCATTCGAGAATTGGGGGCGCTTCTCCCTGGCCCCGAAGCGGCTGCTCTCCTGACTCCACCCCAGCATCCCTAACCCCCGATGCCCGATGAAAACAGGTTCGGGTCCCCTCGAACCTCCAAGTGGCCTCCCGGCTTCCCGGGTCCCTAGCGAAGGAGGAATTTTCAAGAACTTCGCCCCAAGTCTCCAACCTGCTCCTGTGCACCTCACCCCGGCCTCTATCCCACACAATACACTTCTCTGGACTCCGCTCCCCAGTCTAGCAGCCAAGTGGGGGGCGGGGGCACCGCCAGACTCCCAAGGCATCAGTGGATTGCATGCTGCCTCCGCACCCCGAAGGCTCTCGGGGCTCCAAGCCCCAAGGCCAGTGCGCTGGGCTCCAACAGGAGAATGTCCCCCTGAAGACGCCACCCACGGTGCCCCTGAGCCAGGGAGATTCCCCCCCCCCCACCCAGCAGGCCACACGCTCTTGGCTCTTCCCCCTAGGACCCTCACCGCAGGGCTCAGCAGCTCCATCCCTTCCACGGCCCGCTCCCCGGGGCACCCGCTCCAGCAGTCCAAGTTGCTGGGGTGCTCGGGTTCCCCTGACACAGCCCACCCCTCCGCCCCTTTCGCGAGCGCGGACAGTCGCCCAGAGATGGAGCGGCTCGGTCCCTCGGCGCGACACCCCAGTGCCCGCAGGCCCCGTGCCTGCGCCACCGACGCCCGCGCGCGGGGTCCAACCCACTCCCCGCAGCGCCCGCGAGCGCGCCCCGCCCGGGGTCCGTGGCCCGGGGGTCCGCGGCCGAGTCGCGCGCGCGCGCTCGCGGGGGCCCGTCGTGCCGCTCGGCCGCGGGCTGTGCTCCCCAGGCTGCCCCAGGGCCGCTCGTCGAGGAGCCGCCGCGCGCAGCTGCCTGCAGGGGCCGCCGCGCCTCTCTCAACGCCCCGCCGCCGCCGCCATCTTGCATTTCAAACCGGCTGCACTTTTCAGAGTCAACTCTGACCTGTGAACCCCTAAACCCGGAACCGCTCGGCGCACCCGCACACGGGCCTTGGGCTACTGGGTCGGCCCCGCGGAGAGTGGACAGCCAACAGGGGTGGGGGTGCGAGGTCAGGCGCGCGCCCCAGCAGCCGACCGAGGAGGCGGAGTGGGGACGGGGGAGGGAGGAGAACCAGACGAGGCGGCGCCCTCCGCGCGCGCCCCTCCGGCCCCCCACCCCGCTTGGCACCCGGCTCTCTCCCGCCGCGCGGCCCTGCTGCTTCCCAGGGGGTTCAGCCTGGGCCACTACCACCTCGACGCACGCAAGACAGGGAGGCTGGGAGCGGTCCCGCCCCTCTGTCAACAGAAGCCACGCGCCCCGTCGATAAGTTCCCGCCCTGTCAGCAGAAGCCCCGCCCTGCTCTGAGGAGTCCCCGCCCCTGGTCAGCATAAGCCACGCCTCCCCCAGGCCCCTAATTGGCCAGGGTCCTTGCCAATAGCTCCGCCCAATCAATCAACAGGTCTCCCCTCAGATCAATCCAGAAGGCAGTCCCGCCCACTGTCAGCTGTGGCTCCGCCTTCCCATGGCAAAGCCGGAAGGTGAGAAAGGCCCCGGAGTCCTCTGGAACCCGTTTCCTAGCGACAGTACGCTCACGGCCCCGCCCGTCTCGGAGAGACCCCGCCCACTGTCAATGGACTCGCGGCCCTCGGGAGACCGCCCGGCGCTCTGCTCTGAAGACAGGCTTTCTGTCAGTAAAGCCCCGCCCTCTCGGTGCCTCTGGGTCCCTGCACCTCCGTCATGCAAGCTCTTCCCCCTTCCCCCCCGCCTCACTGGTACCAAAAGTTCAGTGGAACCTCAATTCGAACCGCTGTTCAACATAGGGGCCCCCTGGGACCGCCCCTGCTCCCTCTCTCTCACCGTCACTCTCGCGTACGCTTTCCTTTCTTCAAGCCGTGGTCCTCTATCGGCCGGGGAGGGGTGACCCGCCAAGAACCAGGCTTTGGAGAAACCAGAGAGGGCGTCACGGCCACTCTCTACAGCCCCCTTCCTCCCAAGCCTCCCATGATTTCGGGGAGCAGGGTTGGGTCACATCCAGCGGCCCCCGGGTGGGACGGCTACATTTCATCCCGAACCTTTCCTCGGGGGACGCCCCCGGTGATGCTGGGGGGACCCTAGGAGTGCTGGGGATCCAACACCGGTCCTAGGGGTGCTGGGGATCCAACATCGCCAAGCGTTCCACCCTGAGCACGTTCTCTGGCCCCTGGCACCTCGCCCCTCAGCCTGATCTTTTGTAGTTGTTAAGGAGAAAAGACCAAAGGGAAAGAGAAGCGACTCACCCTCCAAGCCACCGTAGGCAGATGCTCAGACCTGACTTGAAGTTCGATCCCCACCCCTCCCATCACACGCCGAAAGAGCTTTCGGGACTCCGCTGAGCCAAGGCCATCCTGAAATATGCAGCTGCTTAAAGTGAAAGTCAGGTTGTTAAATCAACGTAACCCCACCCCCGCTTCCTTTTATTTGTATGTTTCACTTCCGAATCCTAGAATTGGTGGATGCACAGCAAGCGAAGCTTAAAGATCTGTCCTGTCCCGCACAACAAAAACTTAGCAGCACTTTTTCTCCCAGAAGTAAACAAACGGAATGTGCAAATAATCTACATAAACAATTCAAGAGAACTGTGTGCTGCTGGCATAATTTAAAAAAAGGGAAATTAAATTTTATTCAAAAAATAATTTACTAATATTAGTAAAAACGACCGCTTTCTCACCCCCCCCCCACACACACACTATATAAACACTAGGGCAATCATTTGAAAGTTGACCAAAACTCCCTCCACGAAATTTCAATATGCCCCCCAGGGGCAGTGCTGTGCCCCATTGAGAGGCTCGACTTAGCGCTCCAGTCTGCGGAAAGGAAATGCTTCAGATACAGAAATTCATTCTTTTGTTCCTGCATTTAATAACTCTGTTGTTTTCATCGAAGAATATGTCAGGCATTGGGGGAGATGCCAAGCTGAGTCAGGCAATATTTCTGTCTTCAAGAAGATTACAATCCGGTCACCAAGATAAAAGCATGAGCACAATAGTTGGCCAGTTGAGAGATGAGCGATGAAGGAGAAATATAGAGACCCACCCTCTAATCTTATGACTAATGAGGGTCAATTTTACGTCCCCTCCCCCCTGCTCCCTCTTTTCCCTCGCTCCCATTTTTTTCTTTCCTTCCCGTCCTCCTGCTCCCACCCTCCCCTTCTACCAACTCACAGACTTGCCTCCTTCTCTATAAGCAGCCCGCCTGCCTCTCCGCCCAGTGCCAGCAACCCAGACTCCTTCCAGTTCACAGCAATGCCCAGAGGGTAGTTCTGTCCAGGAAAACAATTTCAACAGCCCAGTTCTGAGAACCATGTCCTTAGCCTAATTGCTGCCAATTATTTGGTATCTGTACAAAGCAAGGCTGTTAGCACCACCACTGCAAAAAAGCTGCTTGCAGACCGAAGCAATATGAATATATGTTTAGCATAGCAGATTGTGTCAGCCCCCATAAATCTGTTAAGAGATCAGACTCACATAGTAACTTGTTTTTTATTAAAATAAAACTCATTTGTAAAAATTGTAAATACGGCTGATTTCAACAGCTGTGTGGCTCCAGAAGAAAGTTCTCTCTCCCTCCCCCTCCCCTACCTCCCATGGATTGGCACAATTTGAAGACACTAGACTTTTTTATGCATATGTTTTACAGTTTGTCATCACAGTCTGGATGGCAAAGCTTTAGTGTTACTGGAGATGGGAAGCTGTCCGGTGGCGGGTTTGGGAAAAAAAGCAGCACTTTTGCCTTTCAGAGTCTTTCCTACCCTGGGAACAGTGGGGGAAACATTTGTCGGAAAGGCGCAGTGTGAATCCAGCGATGCAAGCCCTGTGTGTCATCTGAGGGCTTTCAACAGCACTTTTTGTAGTAGTTTCCTTCAGCTATTATTTTTCTTTTTCCTACTCCCAGTGTGTGGGGAGGGAGAGTGTGGGGAGCCTTGAATCTCAAAAAGCATAATATCATGTAACACAGCAGCTGAAAAGACATCAAAGACAGTTAAACTTTTAACTCTGGTTAGGTGAACTTGAGAATTTTGCCCTAGTGAAATACTCCCACAAATCTCTCTGATGGCCGCTTCGGAAGGTGAACCAAAACATTCCTGCTAAAGCTTGTTCAGAGGGAGCAAACTTCCAGGCAATGGCGGGGTCAAGGCATTTCCTATTGCTTTAAGAGCTTGTGGTATGAGAACAACAATAACAGCATCAGTAGAATCAAGTTAATATTCTTGATAAAGTCCTCCCTCAACCCGCGCTTCCCCTCTTTAGCTAAATACAATATATATGTGACTATAGATGCAGAACAAGAAAAAATACATTTCCCAGAGGTGTGAATTGGCAGTACCATGCTGTGTCACATATGTAATCCCTGGCACCCACACACACACACACACACACACACACACACACACACGAAAATCAACCTCCCTCCCACAAAAGGTCTAAGTACACAATAACTTTAGGGAACAACCAATCAGAAAATAAGGCGAGGGGCCAGAGCGATAGCCCAGCGGGTAGGGCGCTTTGCCTTGCACGTGGCTGGCCTGTGCTGGCCCGGGTTCCATCCCCGGCATTCCATATGGTCCCCAGAGCACCGTCAGGAACTCAGTAGTTCCTGAGTGCAGAGCCAGGAAGTAACCCCTGAGCATTGCCGGGTGTGACCCAAAAAAAAAAAAAAAAAGAAAAGAAAAGAAAAGAAGGAGAAAGTAGAAATGGAATGCTTCACCATTTTCAGATCATAACCAAGAGCAGCTGTTCTCAAACTTTAATCTGCATGAATGATGGGAGAACCATTTAAAATAATGAGTCATCAGGGACCAGAGAGATAGTACAGGGGCTAAGGCACTTGCCTGGCATTCTACTGACTCTGGCTCCATTTTTTGACACTATGTATGATTGCCAGGGGTCAATACAGATGATGATAACTATCTTGCGGACGATGCTTCCCTAAGCATCATCAGGGGTCATCCCTGATCAGAGCAAGGAAAACCTGACTACCACAGGGTGTGCTCCACATCCCCTCCACTCCCACCATCAATTACTTAGGATGTGGAGTTGAAGATCTTGCTCCCCAAAACGACTAATTCATTAAGTGTTTGAAGGGCTGATAAGTGACTTGCTGACTTCACTTTGATGGCCGCTGATCTGGAAAAAATGTTGACACTTCTGGCTAGGGATGTGGCTCAGTGGTAGGAAACACGCTGGTATAAGGCCCAGCGTGGGTTTTGTGTTTTTTTGGGGGCAGAGGGGCAGAGGGACACCTGGCTGTGTTTACTTCTGGCTTTGTGCTCAGGGTTCACTCATAGTGATGCTCAGTGGCCCATATAGGGGGCAGGGATTGAATTCAGGTCAGCCTCCTGCAAGGCAGCGTGCTCCAACTACTACAGTAACTCTCCAACCCCAAGGACCCAGGTTTGATCCCTAGCCCTACAAATAAAATAAAACTGATATCTTTGAGAAGAGACATCAGTTCCCAAGACTTAGTTACAAGAATATCAACACAGAGGGGGGAAAATCTATGTCAATCACCAAAAAACTTCAAACCCAGTTGTAGTTCCAGGAAACCTCCAAATCACTATGCTGTGGGCACTTCAGAGTTGATTTCATTTCACCTCTCTGGTCTCTGCAAGGCAGCTGTCATTGTCTGCAGTGAGCAGAAGAAACACTCAAGGTTGGGAGAGATGACTCTTCCTGGTCAGCCCAGCAAATTGGTTTCCAGCTCACCATGACTAACCCTAAAATTGAACAAAGGTGCTACCTCTGCTAATTCTCTGGAGGAAAGCCTCACCTTAACAGCAGAACTCTTGCACGGAAGTCAGATTGTCCGTTGTTTCCCCAGACTCTCTGCCACTCACTAACTAGATATTATGCTGTTTGTTGCAAAACTTAGTGACTTCAATTATTTTTTAATTTTTTATTTTTACAATTACAAAGATATACAATTAAAAAGTTCATATTTGGGGTTTTGGTCATACAGTGTTCCAGCACCCATCCCGCCACCAGTGCCCATTTCCCACCACCAACGTCCCCGGTTCCCTCCCCCTCCCCCAGCCCTCCTCCATGGCAGGTTCTTTATTTCTTTCCCTTTCTCTCTCTTTCTCTTTTCCCTTCCCCTCCAGACTATGGATTACAGAACATACATTAAAGGGTTGTCATGTGTATCTTTTGCCTCTATTTAATGCTCAGTTCTAGGTTGGCATTAGTACCCTCGACAATTGTTAGCACACTGTTCTATTTTCTGTCTTTCTAGCCTCTGACTCCCACACGTTTGTGATAATTTCCACCTTTGACAAGACCTCCTGATCCATGTTTCACTTGACCTGGGATTGATATCATAATATGTACATATATATTTATGTTATGCAAATAAATGCAGTCATTCTGTATCTGTCTCTCTCCTGGCTAATTTCGCTCAACATAATCTCCATGTCCATCCATTTATAGGCAAATTTTATAACTTCATTTTTCCTAACAGCTGCATAGTATTCCATTGTGTAGATGTACCAACGCTTCTTTATCCAGTCATCGATTCTCGGGCACTCTGGTTGCTTCCAGATTCTGGCTATTGTGAATAATGCTGCTATGAACATAAAAGTAGGGATGGTGTTTCCGCTGCGTATTTTTGGTTTCCCAGAGTAGATTCCCAGGAGTGGTATGGCTGGGTCAAATGGGAGTTCAATTTCTAGTCTTTGGAGGAATGTCTATATTGTTTTCCAGAAAGGCTGTACCAGCCGGCATTCCCACCAACAATGGATGAGTGTCCCCTTTTCCCCACATCCACGCCAGCACTTGTTGTTCTTGCTCTTTTGAATATGTGCCAGTCTCTGTGGTGTAAAGTGGTATCTCATTGTTGTTTTGATTTGCATCTCTCTGATGATTAGTGATGATGAGCATTTTTTCATATGTTTTTTGGCCATTCGAATTTCTTCCCTTGCTGAAGTTTCTGTTCATTTCTTCTCCCCATTTTTTGATGGGGTTGTTTGTTTTCTTCTTGTAAAGTTCTACCAGTGCCTGATATATCCTGGATATTAACCCCTTATCAGATGGGTATTGGGTGAATATTCTTTCCCATTCTGTGGACTGCTTTTGTATCTTAGAGTGACTTCAATTCTTTTTTTTTTTTTTGCTTTTTTTTCGGGGGTCACACCCGGCAATGCCCAGGGTTACTCCTGGTTCTGCACTCAGGAATTACTCCTGGCGGTGCTCAGGGGACCATATGGGATGCCGAGGATCGAACCTGGGCCGGCGCAGGCCAGCCGTGTGCAAGGCAAACGCCCTACCCGCTGGGCTATCCCTCCGGCCCCCAATTCTTAAGTAATTGTTAATATTTTGCAGAGGATGGGTGTTGGGTGCCCCTCCAGAGATTTGTGGCCAGCTAGGCTAGGAGTTCAATGCAAGGGTCCAAAAATCAAAATGCTGTTTGATTTTTGGGTACCAGGGGATGCCCTGGACATTCTAGAAGTGAGGGGAGCCTCTGAGGCCACACTGGGTGGTGTGCGGGACTAGAAAGTGCTCAGGGGACCAGGTAGTGCTAGGAATCAAATGTAGGTTGAGTGCATGCTAGACATCTCCCCTAACCACTATCTCCTAAATCTCCTAATCCTAAACAACTATTTAACTTACAATTCTGTGGTTTGGCAGAGTAGTTCTGCCCATCTGGGCCAGATTTGGCTGATCTTGGCTAAACTCAGCATATCTGTGGTCAGTAAGTGCTGCCCAGGGACTGCCTGAATCCGGTTAGCCTTGTTCCTATTGGCTAGTGATGAACATCACAGGGTCCTCTTATCTAGGACAGTTTCAGTTATGTCCTCCGGTAGTTTGGCTACTGATCACAGTATAATCAGGTCACAGTATGCTTCTCATTCTCTAGTTTGGACTCTATAGCATACACGGGGTTCCAAGAAATCAAGAAGTAACAGTCAAGATCTCTTCTCTCTGTCTCTGTCTCTGTCTCTCTCTGTGTCTCTCTCTTTCTCTCTCTGTCTCTGTCTCTCTCTCGTTGCTTTTTTGGGCCACACCCAGCTGTGCTCAGAGTTTGGGGACCATATGGGATGTTGAGGATTGAACTCAGGTCAGCTGTGTGCAAGGCAAATGCCCTACCTGTTGTGCTATCACTCTGGCCTTGCATTCAAGATCTCTTAGGCCTTCAGATGCCTGTAATTGCTGCCACACAGCCAGCCAGCCCGGCTTTCTCCTTGGATGGAAATTGGAGCAGATTCACATTACCAATGATAAGACGACATACAAGGTGAAGCCCAACACAGTGGGTAGGGCATTTGCCTTGCACATGGCTGACTTGGGTTCCATCCCCAGCATTCTATTTGGTCCCTGAGTACTGCCAAGATAATTCCTGAATGCAAGCCAGGAGGAATCCCTGAGCAAATAAAAAAAAAAAGAATACATACAAGGCAAGCAATTTTGGTAACTGAAATATCACATAACTTTATGACTATAGGCCAGATTCTTTTTAAAATTTTATTGCAGTGAAGGCAATATGCTTACAATAGTGTTGATATTTACAGTCTTGGTGTATACAATATTTCCTCACCACCACCAAAATGCCAAAACCACTCACTCCCTGCCTATAAGCCAGAGTCTGCTATATATATATAAGCCAGAGTCTGCTATATATATATATATATATATATATATATATATATATATAGCTATATATATAGCTATATAGATATAGCTTTTATATATATTTATATATATATATATATAGCTTTTCTGGGGTCACACTCAGCGAGGTTCAGGGGGTTACTCCTGACTCTGTACTCAGGAATTACTCCTGGCGGTGCTCAGGGGACCATATGGGATGCCAGGGATTGAACCAGATCCACCTTGTGCAATACAAACGCCCTACCTGCTGTACTGTCTCTCTGGCCACTGTTTCCAGAAAGTTTATATTGAGACACTATGAATAATAAAGTTTTTCATGATAGAGTTGTGTATTGAGACACTGTGATTTACAAAGTTGTTCATAATGAGTTGTTTTAGGCATACAACATTCCAACCACCACCAAAGTTCCCTTACCTCCACCAATATCTCCAGGGGCCCCTTCCATCCCCCAGCCTACCAGATTCTTAACCCCAACTTGGCTTTACTCCTTTGTAAAACAAAAAGCTATAACAATTACTGGGACCTGCCTCAAAGGGTTAATAACCCACTCAAAAGACTTGTCTTGTTTTATTTTTGTCTTTTTTTGAGGTGTGGGGTGGTGGCCACACCTGATGTTGCTCAGAGCTTACTCCCTCTCTGAACCCAGGGGTCACTCCTGGCAGTGTTTGGGAAACCATAT
>JAJIBD010036292.1:0-10762 GCA_021461705.1 Cryptotis parvus
AAGTAGCAAATCAAACATATTTGCACTCTCAATACTAAGGAGAACTGCTACTCAAATCCTGGAAGAGGGGGGAGAGAAGCCGATAGATAGTACAATATATTATATCTGAAAGGATGTTTTCAAATATATGCAAAATGATGAAAGACTACTTCCCCAAATAAAAAATAAAAAATATCTAGATATAGCATAATAAGGCTACTGAAATTAAAAACAAAGACTAAACTCCCTAAATGGGAGTTAATATACTTAGCTTCTAAAGGGAGGAGGTAATTTGTAATTGACTTAAAATAATTAAAGAATTTGTCATAATCCTGCAATAAAATCTGTCAACTCAAGCTAAGAGAATTCTAGGACAAAATTATTTTTCAAAAAAAAATAAGTAGATACTTTAAAGCCAAAAAATAACAACAGAGTATATTTCAAATCTGCAGTAAAAGAAATTGAAAAGATTCGAGGAGACAGAAAAAATTGTTCCAGAGGAAAGCCAAGAATTTCAAGAAACAGAATACAAAAATATTTGCTATCAAATGCGTATACATGTAAGTGAATATTGTCTAAATATTGTGTAACAATATTTCTGCCAAAGTTGAGAGAGTTATAGCGTGGAAAAGTTTTATCTTTTGCTGAAGCTGGGGCAGAAGTAGTAATTTAGATAATAAGTTAATATTAAATATTTTTACCTATATAGGTCACCACTAGATGGAGTAGTCAAATGTACTTATCTATCTAGCAAGCAAAGAAAAATATTAAATAATGAATAACTGATTAGTTAAAACAAGGCAAAGACAAAAAAAAATGAGCTTGCCAGATATAAAATAAGGGTAAGATGGTAAATAAAATCCCAATATATTATCAACTATACAATGTATAAGTGGAGTTAAATTACCTTTAATCTAAATGACATTATTTTATTAGTAATAATGTGAAAATTGGCAGTTTGATGTTGGGAAGGTGGTAATTCATGTCTTACAGTAGAAAATATTCTCATGTGTGTATTTTTTCCTTGTTGTTTTGGAACTACCCCTGGATATGCTCAAGCCTTGCTTACTACTGACTTACAACAAATATCAGATATATCTGTGCATGTAGCGAAATATATCGTCCTGGTTTATATCCATGTTGGAAGACCTGAATGGAACTGGTTTCCATTAGTTGGAGAATTAGGATGACAAGAAGCATAAAGTCAACCTATCTTGATAATTTAGGAAATAACATGGAACTTTTGGAGCTCATACTTGAGGAATCTCATAGTTTATGACTAGAAACATAATTTAACATAGTTAAAAGATCTTTTCACTATTTGAAGAATGAAAAAGTCTTCCTATTTGAATTAATACAACATTTGAAGAACCCAAGCAAAAATTGAAGAAACAAGCTTTGAAAGTTGGGCAGCCTCTAAAAGAACATATTTTCTTTTTTTTTTTTTTTAATTTTATTTGATTGCAGTAGAACAACATTGCAAAGATGTTCACAATTGGGTCTCAGTCATATTGTTCCAGCGCCCCATCTTTTCCCTTCACCGGTGACCTATTCACCACCAATGTCCCAATATTTACCCAAGCTCCAGGCAGGCCATTTTGTTACCTTAAACTCTCTCTCTCTCTCTCTCTCTCTCTCTCTCTCACTCTCTCTATATCGCTCCCTCTTAGTCCCAGTCAATTGTGCTACCATGTGATATATGGGATTACAACGATGTTAAAAAAAGTATATTTTTAACACCAGCTTCAGATGAGCCAAGGAGGTTGCGATGGACAAGGGACGCCTATCTAAAGGGTGGACACAGGACTCTGAAGAACAGTAAACCAATTCTCTTCCTTTTGAATAAATGTCAGGCTCAGTGGACAATCTTTCTTCCAGAATAAATATTCCTTGAGTACTGCGCAATACCGGTTCCAGCCAAAGTTTCTTCCTCGACGATTATCTTGAAAATTATTATTTCCTGGTTTTGCTTACATTTTCTGTTTGTGAATGGAGATTTTCATTGCGGTTATCCTATCTTTTGCTCCATGCTATAGCAGCTTAAGTGTGTGTGTGTGTGTGTGTGTATAGTGTGTATGTGTGTGTATCTAAGGGTGGGAGAGGGATAGGGAGGTGGTGTACATGGGGCAGTGTTCACAGGAAGTGGAGAGGAAGAAGATTGCACTTCCTGTTTGCTGAACTTGGATGTGATTGAATGGGACATTACACAGAGAATGTTGACCATGGGAAGACACAGTGAAATGGATTACTTGGTACTGACATGCTGGATGGTGAGTAGAAAATGCCATTTCACAAAAAAGTGTTTCTTCTTGCCCCAGTCAGACTATTTGCTAGTTTCCCCTTAAGTTACATGGAACCAAGGACCCACGTTCTCAAGAAACAAGTATTTTATTTTCTTCCATTTGAGTCCTTGCCATAGAGATTGCCCACAGAATCTATCATGTCCTATCTACACACAGAGGTCAGCTGGATATGAACACCAAGGGATTGGGGGTGTTGGAAATATATGTTGCAGTTAGAGCTTTAGTTGGCCTGTGTCCTAAAATGGCTGCAAGTCTGAGTACAACTCTGAGACTACAAGTCTCAGAGTTCTGCTCTTGACTGATTGGTCTTTATAAGCTCCCACTGTATCAATGTAGAGATGCTTATCTGTTTCAAAGGTAGTATTTGCTTTAGTTAACATTTCAGCATTCTCTCCAAGTCATCCCCATCTCCTCTGACACCTTTAACTTATGGTCAGACAACTCTGATGGCCCAGAGCAAAGGATAGCACCACGACAAACAGACAACAGATAAATTAAAAAATAATAGAGTATCATGCGTGAATATGGCACTACCTGAGAGAATTGGAAGAGGGTAAATCATAGAATTGTTGATGATACTATGACTATTGGAAAAAGCTGTTCTGCAATCCCCTTCCTGAGTTCCCATCTTGGCTCCCCTGGTCACTCCACGCTGGAGCATTTCCACAGTCCCAGTTATGCCAGTAGGAAGGGTTGTAGAGGAGCCTCCTTATCACAATGCAAAAGTTTATCTTCTGCAGTGGATATGGGTCCTTTGGTCCTTCTAAGTGCAGTTTTCTGCAATGTTATTTTTCCAACAAGCTCAAATACTGGAATTCTGACTAACTCTAGCATCATGTTTTAGTGGGTGAAATTGTTTTGTATTTGGCCCCAGGAGTGCAAGGGCTCCTAATTTCAAGTAATTTCCCTCTCCTAGGGGAGTTTTTGTGTATGTTTTTATATGTTTACTTGGTTCCACTTGCAGTCAGTCATCTCAGTCTGTAGCCAGCAGCAATTTGTTTCTCTGAAACCATCCAGCTTCCACGTTCTGCTTTCCAGCTAGGAAGGGCGTCGTGGTGAGCAGTCTTGTCCGACACAGGCTGATTCATTGGTGTGTTCAGGAAAAAGTTTGTTGTCATCTTAATAAAATATGAATTTGGCAGCTTAGGTCAAAACTCCAGTTTAGCTTGCACAAAATGTTGGAGACTAGGGGTGTTGTTGAGCTTTTGTAGCGACTCTATGTATCTGCCTTAATCCTATACAGCTAAAACTCTCAGAGCCTAGAGAATGCATGATTTGTGGCTGAAAATGGGAAGCAGATTTTCTCTAGAGGCTCAGGACTTATGATTAGTTTTGGGTTACGATCATTTAGATATAAAGTCTGATGAGGATGAGCACTAACTACTTAGCTTTTGGAAACTCAGAGTACATAGGAGGCTGTACTTTGTTTAGTTGGAGGAACCTCCCACACTCCTTCTTGCCTTCCAATTGTTTGGCAAGAAAGCACCCTCAGACACTGGCTAATTGTGCTAGCATCGGATCAGCTGTCTAAAGATCTGAAAAGGACAATTTGAGTGGGGGGGTGGGGAGGGTGAAGGTAGCTCATTCATTCAAAATATATTTTGTGGAATAGCTGCTCCATTAGCGCTGAGCCCTAGGGATGCAATGGTGAGCAATGGAAGGGTTCTACCTTATGGAACTACAGTCCCGGAAGACCCTGCTCAATGAGTTGACACAAGAACAGCTAAGAGAGAGGAGGAAGGGAGGAGGAACGAAATGGGCGATTACAGTTTGCCTAGGGAGGCCCAAAGGCCCGAACAAGTGGTCTTGTAAAGGGCCCCAGAGGATTTTTGGAAGCAAGGGTGTCTAGACAGTGACATAAGAGATGTGGGGAAGTGGCCAAAGCTAGATCAGGGTCAGCGTCAGGGGTCAGTGGTGGAGGGAAGAGAATGGATTTGAGCTGTCGCGCAGAGAGGAATCATAGGAGACATATGTCACTTTCCCTAATCGATTCATTACTATTCCATTTTATTTTTGTCATAGTTTCTTGCTACTGTGCTAAGCTTTTGAGGTGTACGTAGGGCCTGTCATTATTCTTGCTTTGAGTTCCTGACCACGGCAGATGAGTTTCTAAACTTAGTTGAATGAGGGCATTGTAGTGTGTCACCGGTTTCCACGTACCTCTCAAGTCGAGTCATAGTCATAATATCTGTGAGTGCGCTTCTCTGGGCTCTCCATTCTCTTCCATTAGCCTGAGTGCTCTTTTCCATTCTGGTACCTCTGCTTAGTAATTACTCCCAGGGGCTCATGCAGCCGCGTGGTTCATCAATCAATACTGGGAGATCAGAGGTGGCAAAGAGTTTGCCACCTGCGGCCCAAAGCCTGGCAAGCTACGCGTGTTGTATTTGATATGCCAAATACCGGTAACAATTATAGACCTCATTCCCATGACCTGTGGAATGGTTTGAGGCTCTTTTATGTTCCTAGAGCAAGCAGATGCCCTTGGGCTCTACTAGCATGAGACAGGACATATGGAGATGTTACTGGTGCCCTCCGAACAAATCGATGATGAATGGGAAGACAATGATACGGTGACAGTGATGGTGGGAACTGCGGAAAAAGAGTCTAGAGTATAACAAAGGGGAAGCTGGAGTAGTTAAAAAAGTAAGCTGAGCAAAAACACAAATCTCTTGTTAGTCTTGTGGATCCTTTGATTGTTGTCTCTAGTTCGTTCTTTTAGAGCCACACTTGTGGAGGAGTCCTCCAAGACTTGTTTGGATCTGGCCCAAGGATTAATCACAACGATGCTGGGGCCATGTGTGGGAAGAGAACCAAGCCCTCTAGGCTGCATGCAAAGCCAGTATCTTAACTCCTATTCTTGGCTCTGGTCCTGTAAAACGTTTGAAAAAGGCTAGACTTTATTTTAAGAATGACCGGACTTATTGAGAGAAACCTAAGCTGAATTTCTGGGTTGTTCTCTATTTGTAAAGGAAAAAGAGAGAGGAGCTGAATCACGTTCGGTACCTGACAGAGCCACATGGCGAGAACTCTGGAAAGTACCAGCGTCTATAAAAACTCAGGTGAGTTTCCTACTATGCCATCCCTTCAGCCTCTACTACCAGTTCTGTATTATCACTCTGGATCTAACTTTCTCTGTGCTGGAGAGTTTATGAGAAGAGTGTTGTGAACGAGGTAGTCCGGGTAACCAGGTGGGTACTGGAATTTGGTCACACAAACACAAGTGTACACACACCCACACACACATGGTTTTTCGTTTTCCTAAAATTTCACAATATTTTTGTAAAAATTACGTTCACCAACACTAAACACCAGCATCACCAAAACCACTAGGAATAGTTAAAAAGGTAAATGACCACTGAAAATAAGTATTTTGTGCGCTAAAGTTAATAGAAATGCAAAAACACATATGTAAGAATGTGCCTTGGCACCATACATTAGAAAATATACATAATAAATGTAAGAGAAATATGATTAATGGCTATATGAAGAGATATACTCATCTATAAAGTACATGAAAAATAAAATGCAGATTTATTTTTTAAGTATTTTATTAAACTTACTGTGAGATCTACAATTACAAAGATAAGCAATTACAAAGTTCATATGTGGGTTTGGCTCATACAGTGTTCAGCTACCCTTCCTCCACCGTTGTCCATCTCCCACCACCAGCGTCCCAGTTCCCTCTCCCTCCTAGCCGCCTCCATGGGCTCCCACCTCTTTATTTCTTTTACCTATCTCTCTCTTTCTCTTTTCTTACATTCCAGACTATGGTTCCCGAACATACATTAAGGTAGTCATGTATGTCTTTTTGCCCTGTATTTAATGCTCAGTTCTATGGGGTTAGTAATAATACTTTTCGACAATTGTTACTTGCTGTTCCATTCTCTGTCTTACCCAGCCTCTGACTCCCACGTTTGTTATAATTTCCACCTTTGACAAGACTCCCTGATACATTTTCCACTTGAACTTGGACCATTGGTATCATAATATGTACATATATATTTGTCATACAAATATATATGTAGTCATTCTGTTTTATCTGTCTTTCTCTCTTCTGACTAATTTCATTCAACATAATCTTCTCCTTCTTCCATCATTTTACATGAAACTGGAAATTTTATAGACTTCATTCCTGGCAACTCAGCAAAATCCTGATTTCTTAACCCTGAGTCCAGTATCCTACCTTCATTCATAATTGGGAACTTTGGAACATGACATGATGCAGATTGTTCATTCTCTGTAAGGGTAGGTGCTAAATGCACCGAGAACAAAGCTTAAACTAAAGTTTATTTAACTACCTAAATAACTGCGTTGTGATATTTTTTTTACACTATCTCATGAACATTGTGAACATATGCGCCTGAATCCATGAAAATGATCACACAAGCAAAGTATTAGGAGTTTAATACATCTCCTAAGAAGGTTTCTGTGTGCCACTTTTTTGTTCATTACTTGTTTGGTTTGTTGTTGAAAGAAACCTTATATTTGTGGAATATCCTTTTAACAGAATTTTGAAGTGTACTTTGTTAAGTTATCAACTCTAGGGACTAAACTGTGCGGTAGGTCTGTCTGAACTGGATTATCTTACATTACTGGGAATTTATAACTGTAGTACCAGAGTCTCTCTCCCTCAGAGGCACCTATAGCAGGTGCAGGTAATCACTTTGTTCTCTTGTTCATATAGAGATTCTCATGTATGTGGGATCCCACTGTTTTATCATAGGTGATGGGCTTCTGTCACCCCCCTGAATGTCTTTGTTTGTCTGTTTTTATTAATATATCAGGATTTCTTTTATTTTTAAACTACGCGCATAAACTTTTACAATTTCCTTCTGACATACTCATTCAAGAAACCGCACCACGTGGTACCGAGCTTGAAGGCTTGCTGGAGGATGGGAGAAGGCAATCAGGGCGCAGCCATACAGCTCTGGCATAAAGTCACTCTGACGCTCTGCTTTGGCTCAGGTCTAGAGGATTGCAGTCAAATAAGTTTCCCAGGGAATCATTCATGCAAACCCATGTTCTGGCTTTCAGGGCTGTAATACTTAAAATAATATGGGACTTCATAGACATCACACAAAGGAAAAGTAGTCTGAGTGGGTGTTCTTACAACTTTACAATTTTAAATCTGTCTTTTGGGCCCACATCCGTCTATTGGCTCTGTGCTCAGGGGATGAAACCTATAGCAGTGCTCAGTGTGCTCCGGACAGTACAGGGGGCTCAAAAAGGTGCAACAAGCAAAACTTAACCCCACAGCTCCCTGACTCCTTGCACCACAAAAATTTACGAGGTTTTTGGCACTACTGATTTTGCACAAGTGCTGATTGCGTGTTTGAAAAAGAAAAAAAAAGTACACGATAATACTGCAACATGTTTTTGGGCTGCGTTTTCCCAGAGATTACTAACATGCTTGACTACCAGAAATCTTTATTTCCTCTTTCCCAGTACATCACACAACACAGGAGCTGTGTGTAGAATTGATTGGAGTTCGGGAGGAGGAGGGACATTATCTACCATCCCATGGGTGAGAAGCATCACAGGTTGGCAGCGGGGTGTAGAGGTGCTTTCCCTGAGCCCCCTGACACTTATGATTTAACGGCATATGTCCTTACCATGACAGGCCAACCCACTAAGAGTCGAGAAGTAGCTTCTTCTCCATCCAGAGTTTGTCCATTTTGTGATTCTCTCTAGAGACATTCAGACAGTAAAATCTCTAAACTGTTATCCCCATTTTCTCTGTCAAAACTATAAGACAAACAGCCTTGCACGTCGAAGCCCACAGAGAGCCTTGCTCAGTATTTTACCAGCTCTTAAAAGTCAGATTTGGAAGTCTTACATTGGTAGATGCTGGGGAGAAAAAACTCAAAAACACAAACTTAATCTGTATGCGAAAGGAATATATGCGAGATGCACGTCAGGCAGGCTCAAAATTATGTGGAGAATTTGACCCATCTTTACATTGGGCACTAAAAAAAACGACATGCTGAAGACTCCTCTTCAGCTCTGCTTTGGAAGGAGAACATTGACAATGGCAGCGAAAGAGAGAAACTTTGGACCCGACAAATATCAGTCTTTAGGTAACATCTCTAAGGGTGTGATGTTTTAGAAACTCAAAGTGTGAAGGATGCCTTGGACGCGGGAAGCATTGATGGGTTCTTTGGGGACCAGCTTATGATCATAGTAATTTTTCTGAAATATGCTTTCTCAAGGTTGTTATAACAATTTATTGGTAGCACGAACCTTTGGAATTCAGATTAGAGCCATAGAAGCCTAGAAACAAGACTTAAGGAAAGAATTCTTTAAAAACCTATTGGATAAGTCATTTATTATACCTTACCACATAGATCTGGAAGTTCGCTGCCACCCTAGAAATCTAACTCTCTACTCCCAATCTACTATGAATTACTGAGTTAAGATTATAATTGTATCACAGCAATGGTTAATGTGCGGGAGGAGAAGCCTGCAGATAAGCCACCAATGTATCAGAAGAGAGCTATTTTCTCCCATTGAATTCTGGAGTACAGGACTTTACTGGCAATAACTCCATTAAATTCAAAATAACCTCAAAGAGGCTCATATTACCTTCTAATGAATACACTGAGTTCAGAGAGTTCAAGGGAAAGCATTTCTTAAGTTCTTCTTGAGAAATATTGAGTATCAAATTCACATTTAAACCTGGATTTATCATATTATGTATACATACATACTCTATTCAATGCTCTTTTTCCCTAGACAGTTTGCTTTGAAACCACCGCAGATTTACAAAGTAAAAGTTTTGTCTAGTGATGAAAGATTCATGCTTCAACACCACTCTCCACCACCAGTGTGTTCCCCACCACCAAGGAGCCCTCATTTCCCTACTTTACACAATCCAATGCCTGCTCCCCTCATTTGGCACTTTGATTATATAGTGACCATTAAATTTTATACATGGCAATATTGTGTGGGAGTCCATTTCTTCCCTATTCTTGATTACAGGAGATCTGGCCAAATTCTGTTCTTGAATTTACTTTCTGGAGTTTTTCAGAAACGTGATTGAGGCTTCCCTTGGTGGTGTGCTGTGTGGCTGCTTTACAGCCGCGGCTGAGGAGGCAGATGTTTGTCTCTCCCCCCCATTTGTCACAATTTTTAAAGCTGATGGTCAATAGCCACCTGAGGCAGTACTGCCAGGTGGGTCCTGGGCTCTCCTCTCCCGGAAGGACAGAGAGAGAGAAAGGGGGACCCCGGCTCCCATCTTCAACGAATGCCTGGTGATTTTCGACATGCTCAGAACTGCCCATGGGCTTGAAATCAGCTGCTCTGTTATCTAATATGTATTGGGGCTCTAGAGCTGAAACTTGGAGATCAGCTTCTTTCTGAGTGGGGCTTTGATGAGCTGTGGAAATTCAGACCTTAAAAAGTGGTGGTGATTATAAGGTGAGCAGTTTCCTCTACAAGCTGCTTCAGGCTTTACTGAAGTGTTGGGCTGGGAGGAGATGAACCATCTTTCTATCACCAGGTGCCTCATGGTCAGCTGGAGGCTAAAGGGAAGCTGGACTGGCGCTCTCTCCATCAATATCAGGAATCATAATCTGTTCAGAAATGTTCTTATTTTCAGTGAAAAAATCCATACAATACCCAAGTAGTTAATTTTAAAGTCAAGAAGTAAAATATTTCAAATAATCAAGAACTGTACTATTTTATTTATTGTAAATTTATAGTTTATTTTGAGGAGTGGAATGGTCCTCTCGGTACTCCCAAGACCCCCTTATGGATTTCTGTTAAGATCAACCAGCCTAACGAGGTATTGCGCCTAGATCTTTATGTGGTGCTGGAGATGGAACCCGAATGAGGCTGCATGCAAACCAAGTACCTTACACCTACTTTCTGGATATTTCTCTCTGTTTGTACTTTTATTTGTGCAGTGATTCCCATCATAATGAAGCAAGCATAAAGCAGCTTAAGCTTTATTTTTCTTTTGTAGAAAAGCAACATAACAAGAAGTTTAATGACTTGTCATTAAATGACAAGTTTAATGACTTGTCCAAAATTACCAAACTCAGAGAACACAGACCTAGTTTCAAAATTTGAAGATAGCCCTAACTCTGACAACGTGTTACCGCCCACTGTCTTGTCACTTCAGGATCTAGTTTTAAGGTCTCAGGAATTTATACTTATGGGTTACTGATAATGTCATTGGAGGTTGATAGTATGATAAATTTGCTCTGTGTAATGAAATGACTATTATTTATTTCTATTCCATTTATTTATTTATTTTTATTAAATCACCCGTGAAGATCTGCATTAGCTTGAGACAGACGGAATGATTTTAAATTACTTTGCTGGCTCTCACTGTTTCCAGACACTCAACAGAAGTGCTCATGAGGGATGGCAGGTTCAACCTAGCTACCACACCACTACCCAACCAAACCTCAACCTAAGCCAGACCTGACCCCACTCACAAGAAGGGACCTCCATTTCCACACATCTGGACTTCCTCT
>JAJIBD010036293.1:0-18964 GCA_021461705.1 Cryptotis parvus
TTACTAGGAGAACTGCTACTCAAATCCTGGAAGAGGGGAGAGAAGCAGATAGAATAGGACAATATCATATCTGAAGGGATGTTTTCAAATATATGCAAAATGATGAAAGACACTTCCCCCAAATAAAAAATAAAAAATATCTAGACATAGCATAATAAGGCTACTGAAATTAAAAACAAAGACTAAACCCCCCCAAATTGGGCTAATATACATTAGCTTCAAAGGAGGGAAATTAATTTGCTAATTGACTTCAAAATAATTAAAAAAATTTGTCATAATCCTGCAATAAAATCTGTCAACTCAAGCTAGAATTCTAGGACAAAATTATTTTTCAAAAATCAATAGATACTTTAAGCAAAAAAAGAATGAACAAGTATATTTCCAGCAAATCTGCAGTAAAAAGAAATTGTGAAAAGAATTCGAGGACAGAAGAAAATTATTCCAGAGGAAAGCCAAGAATTTCAAGAAACAGAATAACAAAAATGTTGCTATCCAAATGCGTATAAATGTAAGTGAATATTGTCTAAATATTATGTAACAATATTTCTGCAAAAGTTGGGAGGGTTATAAGCCGGAAAAGTTTTATCTTTTTTTATGACTGGGGCAAGTAGTAATTTAGATAATAAGTTAATATACATTTTTTTACCTATATAAGTCACCACTAGATGAGTAGTCAAATGTACTTATCTATCTAGCAAGCAAAGAAAAATATTAAATAATGAATAACTGATTAGTTAAAACAAGGCAAAAAACAGAAAAAATGAGCATGCCAGATATAAAATAAAAAGGTAAGATGGTAAATAAAATCCCAATATATTATCAACTATACAATATATAAGTGAGTTAAATTACCCATTTAATCTAAATCGCATTATTTTATTAGTAATAATGTGAGAAATTGGCAGTTTGATGTTGGGAAGATTGTAATTCATGTCTTACAGTAGAAAATATTTTCATGTGTATTTTTTCCTGTTGTTGTTTTGGGACTACCCCTGGATATGCTCAGGCCTTGCTTATTTCTGACTTACAACAAATATCAGATATATCTGTGCATGTATGAAAGTATATCATCATGGTTTTTATATCCATGTTGGAAGACCTGAATGGAACTGGTTTCCATTAATTGGAGAATTAGGGATGACAAGAATGCAAAGAAATATACCTATCTTGATAATTTAGGAAATAACATGGAACTTTTGGAAGCAAATACTTGGGGAATATATAGTTTATGACTAGAGACATAATTTAACATAATTAAAAAGATCTTTTCCTATTTGAAGAATGAAAAAGTCTTCCTATTTGAGACTTAATACAACATTTGAAACCCCCCAAACAAAAATTGAAGAAACAAGCTTTGAAAGTTGGGCAGCCTCTAAAAAGAACATATTTTCTTTTTTTTTTAATTTTTTATTTTACCACCATGAGAACAGCATTACAAAGATGTTCATAATTGGGTCTCAGTCATATATTGTTCCAGCACCCATCCCTTCACCACCCTTCACCAGTGCCCTATTCCACCACCAATGTCCTAATATTCCCCTCTCCCAGCTCCAGAGCAGGCATTTCTTCCTTCCTTCTTCTCTCTCTCTCTCTCTCTCTCTCTCTCTCTGTCTCTGCGTCTCTCCTTCATCGTCCCCAATCCTTATTATACCATGTGATATATAGGATTACAACGATGTTAAAAGAACATATTTTCTAACACCAACTTCAGATGTAGCCAAGGAGGTTGTGATGGACAAGGGACACTGTCCTAGAGGGTGGACACAGGACATCTGGAAGAACAGTAGACCATTTCTCTTCCTTTTTAGATAGAAATATCAGGCTCCAGTGGACAATCTTTCTTCCAGAATAAATATATTCATAGTACTGCACAATACCAGTTCAGCAAAGTTCTCTTCCCTTCAATAATTATCTTGAGTATTCTTCATTTCCTGGTTTTTTTCTTCATTTCCTGTTTGTGAATGGAAATTTTCATTGCAGTTACCATATCTTTGCTCCATACTATAGCAGCTTAAGTGTGTGTGTGTGTGTGTGTATGTGTGTATGTGTGTGTATCTGAGGTGGGAGGGATAGGAGGTGGTGTACATGGGCAGTGTTCACAGGAAATTGGAGAGAAAGAAGACTATACTTCCTGTTTGCTGAACTTGGATGTGATTGAATGGGACATTACAGAGAGAATGTTGATATGGGAAGACAAGTGAAATGGATTACTTGGTACTTGACATGCTGGATGGTGGTAGAAAATGCCATTTCACAAAAAGTGTTTCTTCTTGCACCCAGTCAGACTATTTGCTGGTTTCCCTTGAGTTACATGGGACAAAGGACCCACGCTTCTAAGGGAACAAGTATTTTGTTTTCTTCCATTTGAGTCCTTGCCCATAGAGATTGCCCACAGAATCTATCATGTCCTATCTACACACAGAGGTCAACTGGATATGAACACCAAGGGGTGGGGGGTGTTGGAATATATATGTTGCAGTTAGAGCTTTAGTTAGCCTGTGTCCTAAAATGACTGCAAGTCGAGAGTGCAACTCTGAGACTACAAGTCTCAGAGTTCTGCTCTTGACTGATTGGTCTTTATAAGCTCCCACTGTATCAATGTAGAGATGCTTATCTGTTTCAAAAGGTAGTATTTGCTTTAGTTAACATTTCAGCATTCTCTCCAAGTCATCCCCATCTCCTCTGACACCTTTAACTTATGGTCAGACAACTCTGATGGCCCAGAGCAAAGGGATATCCTTTGACAAACAGACAACAGATAAATTAAAAAATAATAGATTATCATGCGAAGATGTGTACTACCTAGAGAATTGGAAAGGGTAAATCATAGAATTGTTGATGATACTATGACTATTGGAAGAAGCTGTTCCTGTAATCCCCTTCCTGAGTTCCCATCTTGTCTCCTAGTCTCCCACCCTGGAACGCTTCCACAGTCCCAGTCATGTAGTAGGGAAGGGTTGTAGAGAGAACCTCCCTTATCACAATGCAAAAAGTTATCTTCTGCAGTGGATATGGTCCTTTGGTCCTTCTGAGTGCAGTTTTCTGCAATGTTATTTTTTTTCCAACAAGCTCAAATACTGGAATTCTGACTAACTCTAGCATCATGTTTTAAGTGGGTGAAATTGTTTTGTATTTGGCCCCAGGAATGTGGGGCTCTTAATTTCAAGTAATTCATCTCCTAGGGGGTGTTTTTGTATGTTTTTATATGTTTTTTCTTGGTTAACTGCACAGTCATCTCAGTCTGTAGCCAGCAGCAATTTGTTTCTCTGAAACCATCCAGCTTCCACGTTCTGCTTTCCAGCTAGGAAGGGCGTTGTGGTGAGCAGTCTTGTCTGACACAGGCTGATTCATTAGTGCGTTCGGGAAAGAGTTTGTTGTCATCTTAATAGAATATGAATTTGGCAGCTGGGTCAAAACTTCAGTTTAGCTTGCACAAGAATATTGGAGAATGAGGGTGTTGTTGAGCTTTTGTATGACTCTGTGTATCTGCCTTATCATATGCAACAGAAACTCTCAGAGCCCTAGAGAATGCATGATTTGTCATGAAAATGGGAAGCAGATTTTCCTCAGAGGCTCAGGACTTGTGATTAGTTTGGATTCGATCATTTAGATATAAAGTCTGATGAGGATGAAGCATAACTACTTGGCTTTTGGAAACACAGAGGAGTACATATGAGACTGTACTTTGTTTAATTAGGAGGAGCCTCTACCCCCTCCTTCTTGCCTTCCAATTGTTTGAAGAAGACACCTCAGACACTGGCTAATTGTGTAGCATGGGATCATTTATCTAAAAGATCTGAGAAGGACAATTTGAATTGGGGGTGGGGAGGGTGAAGGTGGCTCATTCATTCAAAATATATTTGTGGAATAGCTGCTCCATTAGCGCTAGGGCCCTAGGGATGCAATGGTGAGCAATGGAGAGAGTTCTACCTTATGGAGACTACAGTCCAAGGAAGACCCTGCTCAATGAGTTGGCCTCAATTACAGCTAAGAGGAGGGGAGGAAATGAAATGGGCATTATGGTTGCCTAGGGAGGCCAAAGAAGGGCCAGACAATTGGTCTTGTAAAAGGGCCAGAGGATTTTTTGGAAGCAAGGGTGTCTAGACCGTGACATAAGAGATGTGGGGGAATTGGCCAAGGCTAGATCAGGGTCAGCGTCAGGGTCATTGGTGAGGGAAGAGGAATGGGTTTGAGCTGTACGCAGAGGGAATCATAGGCTACATGTATCACTTTCCCCCTAATCGCTTCTTTGCTATTTCATTTTGTTTTTGTCATAGTTTTTTTTTGCTGTGTTAAGCTTTTTAATTGTATGTGGGCCCTGTCACTTATTCTTGCTTTGAGTTCCCTGACCATGGCAGATGAGTTTCTAAACAGTTGATTGAGGCATTGTAGTGTGTCACCGGTTTCCCCACGCACACTCTGAGGTCGGGTCATAGACATAATATCTGTGGAGTGCGCTTCCTCTCGGGCTCTCCATTCTCTTCCATTGGCCTGAGTGCTCATTTCCATTCTGGTACCTCACTGCTTAATTATTCCTCGGGGCTCATGCAGCCACGTGGTTCATCAATAAATGCTGTGAGATCAGAGGTGGCAAAAGAGTTTGCCACCTGCACGGCAGAGCCTGGCAAGCTACCCGTGTTGTATTTGATATGCCAAATACCAGTAACAATTATAGACCTCATTCCCATGACCTGATGGAATGGTTTGAGGCTCTTTATGTTCCTGGAGCAAGCAGATGCCCTTGGGCTCTACTAGCATGAGACAGGACATATGGAGATGTTACTGGTGCCCCGCCGAGCAAATCGATGATGAATGGGAAGACAGTGATACGGTGACAGTGATGGTGGGAACTGGGGGAAAAGGTCTAGATTTTAACAAGGGAAGCTGGAGAAGTAAAAAGTAAATTTGAGCAAAAACATAAATCTCTTGTTAGTCTTGTGGATCCTTTGATTGTTGTTTCTCTGATTCGTTCTTTTAGGGCCACACTTTGGCAGTCCTCAAGACTTGTTCCTGGCTCTGTGCTCAGGATTAATCCTGACGATGCTGGGGCCATATGTGGGGGAAGGGAATCAAACCCTCTAGGCTGCATGCAAAGCAAGTGTCTTAACTCCTATTCTGTGGCTCTGGTCCTGTAAAACGTTTGAAAAGAGGCTAGACTTTATTTTAAGAGTGATAGGACTTATTGAAGAAACCTAAGAAGCTGAATTTTTGGGTTGTTCTATTTTTATAAAGGAAAAGAAAGAGGGCGGGAGTCACGCCGGTACCTGACAGAGCCACATGGCGAGAGACTCCTGGAAAGTACCAGCGTCTATAGAAGCTCAGGTGGGTTTCCTGCTATGCCATCCCTTCAGCCTCTGCTGCCAGTTCTGTCATTATCACCTCTGGATACCTAACTTTCTCTGTGCTGGAGAGTTTATGAGAAGAGTGTTGTGACAGGTAATCCCGGAGTAGCCAGTGGGTACTGGAATTTGGTCACACAAACACAAGTGTACACACACCCACACACACATGGTTTTCGCTTTCCTAAAAATTTCACAATATTTTAATAAAAATTACATCTCACCAACACAAGACACCAGCATCACCAAAACCACTAGGGAATAGTTAAAAGGTAAATGACCACTGGAAATAAGTATAATGTGAGCTAAAAAGTTAATAGAAATGCAAAAAACACATGTAAAGAATGTGCAGCACCATGCATTGGGAAATATGCATAATAAATGTGAAGATATGATTAATGGCTATATGAAGAGATATACTCATCTATAAGGTACATGAAAAATAAAATGCAGATTTATTTTTTTAAGTATTTTATTAAACCACTGTGAGATATACAATTACAAAGATAAACAATTACAAAGTTCATATTTGGGTTTTGGTCATACAGTGTTCCAGCACCCTTCCCTCCACCAGTGCCCATCTCCCACCACCAACGCCCCGGTTCCCTCCCCCTCCCCTAGCCCGCCTCCATGGGCTCCCTCCTCTTTATTTCTTTCCCCTTTCTCTCTCTTTCTCTTTTCCTTGCCTTCCAGACTATGGATTACAGAACATACATTAAAGGGTAGTCATGTGTATCTTTTTGCCTGTATTTAATGCTCAGTTCTAGGTTGGTATTAGTACTTTCGACAATTGTTAGCACACTGTTCCATTCTCTGTCTTACCTAGCCTCTGACTCCCACCGCTTGTTATAATTTCCACCTTTGACAAGACTCCCTGATACATGTTTCACTTGAACTTGGATATTGGTATCATAATATGTACATATATATTTATGTCATGCAAATATATATGTAGTCATTCTGTATCTGTCTCTCTCCTTCTGACTAATTTCACCTCAACATAATCTTCTCCATGTCCATCCATTTATAGGCAAATTTTATAACTTCATTTTTCCTAACAGCTGTAAAATGCAGATTTCTTAACTTATAAGGTCAGTATCTACCTTCCTTCATAAGCTTGGAACTTCCAGACATGACTTTGAAATTGCAGATTATTTCATTCTCTATGGGGGTAAATTGGAAAACTGAAATGTGAAACAGCTTAAATAAGGGATATTTAATACCTAAATAACTGCATGAATTTAGTGTACACTATCTCATGAGTGTAGACATATGCATACAGATCCATAAATGATCACACAACCAAGGTATTAGGAGTTTGTCATCTCTAAGAGGTTCTGTGTGCCATTTTTTATTTCATTTTTACTTGTTTGGTTGTTGTTGAAAGAAACCTAACATGAGACCTCATCCTTTTAACAAATTTTGAAGTGTACTTTATTGTGTTATCAACTCTAGGGACTAAGCTGTGCAGTAGATCTCTTGAACTGGATTATCTTACATTACTGAAATTTTATAACTGTAGTACAGAGTCTCCCTCCAGAGCTGTAAGGTGCAGGTAATCACTGTTCTCTTGTTCCTCCTTAGAATTCTCATGTATGTGGGATCACACAGTTTTGTCATAGGTGATGGGCTTCTGTCACCTAGAAAAATGTCTTTGTTTCATCTGTTTTGTTATTATGTCAGGATTTCTTTATTTTTTAAAGCTACATAAACTTTTGTTCTGACATACTCATTCAAAAGCCACCGTGGTACCAGGCTTAAGGAAGAGTAGCCATGTGGAGATGGGGAAATGGGGCACTGTGCCAACTCCTGGCATAGTCCTCTGATATCTGCTGGCTCAGAGTCACAGGATTCTTGAGGGTCAAACAAGATTTCCCAGGGAATCATTCATGTAAACCCATATTCCTAGGCTTTCAGTAGGTAATACTAAAAATAATAGGACTTCAGGTTAAACCACTAAAGGTAGTCTGAGATGGTGTTCCTTACAACACAATTTTAAATCTGTCTTTTGGGCCACATCCATCTGTGGCTCTGTGCTCAGGAGTGAGCCCTGGCAGTGCTCAGTGTGCTATAGGACGTACAGGGGCTCAAAAAGGTGCAAAGCAAGAAACTTAACCCCCCACACTCCCTGACTCCTTACTAAAAAAATTACGAGTTTTTAATACACTGATTTGCAATGTGATTGAAAAAAAAAAGTACAATGTGCAACATGTTTTAGGCTAGTTTCCCAGGATTACCTAGCATGCACGACTACAGAAATCTTTTATTTCCTCTTTCCAGTGCAGCATCACACAACACAGGGCTGATTGTAAATTGATTGGAGTTGGGAGGAGGACATTGTGTCTCCATGGGTGAGAGCATCTTGGGTTGGCAGGGTGTGGGGTGCTCCCTGGAGCCCCCTGACCTTATGATTTACTTGTGTGTCTGTGACAGGCCAACCCACTAAGAGTCAGTGGCTATTTCTCTCCAGGAGAGTTTGTCATTTTGTGAATTCTCTAGAGAGACATTCAGACAGTAAAATCACAGAGCTGGGTACAGCCATTTCTCTGTCAAAACAAACCCAGGCAGCCTTGCGTCAGCAGGCCCCACAGAGAGCCTTGCTCAATATTTTCAGCTCTTAAAGTCAGATTTGGAGTCTTACATTAGATGCTGGGGAGAGAAAACAAAAACACAAACAATCTGTGTTGCGGAAAAGAATATATGCGAGATGCACGTCAGGCAGATGAAAATCATGGAGGAATTTGACCCATCTTCATTAGGCACTAAAAAAACGACATGGCGAACTCCCCTCTTACAAAGCTCACCTTTGAAACATTGACAATGGCAGCAAAAAAAAGCTTTGGACAAGGCAAGTAGTGCTGGGTAACATCTGCCTAAGGGTGTGATGTTTTGGAAACAAAAGAAGTGTGAAGGATGCCCTTGGACATGAGGAAGCATTGATAGGTCTTTTAAGGGCAGCAAAAAGTCATAGTGAATTTTCCCTGAAATATGCTTTCTCAAGGTTGTTATAGCAATTTATTAGGCTTGCCCTGGCTCTCTAGGGAATTCAGATTAAGTACAAATAGAAACAAGACTTAAGGAAAAAATTCTTTAAAAAACCTATTGGATTAAATGTTTATTATAGCACACATAGATCTGAGTAGCTGCCCACCTAGAGGAAATCCCTTCTCCTCCCAATCTACTATGAATTACTGAGTTAAGATTCCAATTATGTCACAACAGTTTAATGCAAGGAGGAGGCTGCAAAGAGATAAACCCTGTGTCTTATCAAGAAGAGAGCTGTTTTTCTCCCATTGAATTCTGGGTCTAGGACTTGCGGCAATAACTTCCATTAAATTCAAAATAACCCTCAAAGGCTCATATTATTCACAACTTATTAATGAATACACTGAGTTCAGAGAAGTTAAGAGACATTTCTTAAGTTCTTCTTGAGAAATATTGAGTATCAAATTCACATTTAAACCTGGATTTATCATATTATGTATGCATACTCTGTTCAATGCTCTTTTTCCCTAGTTTTTTTTTGAAACACCATGATTTACAAAGTAAAAAGGTTTTCGTAGTAATGCTGATAGAAAGATTCATACTTCAACACCACTCTCACCACCAGTGTGTTCCCACCACCAAAGACCCTCATTTCCTACCCACCCCAATCCCAATGCCTGCTCCCTCAGCTGGCACTGATTGTATTGACCATTAAAGCACATACATAGCAATGTTATTGATGAGTCCATTTTCTTCCCTATTCTTGGTTACAGGAGATCTGGCCAAATTCTGTTCTTGAATTTACTTTCTGAGTTTCTAGAACGTGATTGACTCCACTAGTTGGTGTACTGTGTGGCTGCTTGCAGCCATGACTGGGGAGAGCCAGATGGTTGCTCTCCCCCATTTGTCTGAGTCTCTGCATGATGGTCAATAGCCCTGAGGCAGTACATGGGTGGGTCCACCAGGCCTCCCGGAAAGGACAGAGAGAGAGAAAGGGGGACCCCAGCTCCATCTCTGTGAATGCCTGGTGATTTTCATCTCCAAGAACTGCCTACATAGGCTTGAAATCAGCTGCTCTGTTGTGTGGGGCTCTAGGAGCCAGGCTTGAGATCAGCTTCTCTCTTGGGTGGGGCTTTGATGAGCTGTGGAGTCCAGACCTTGAAAGTGGTGGTGATTATGGTGAACGAGTTTCCTCTCGCTGCTTCCAAGGCACTACTGAGGTGATGGGCCAGGACTAAAACCCATCTTCCCTCCTGGGCGCCTCATGGTCAGCTGGGCTAGGGGAGAGCTGGATGGCAGCTCTCCTCCATATGTCTGAGTCTCTGCATAATCTGTTCAATGTTCTTATTTTCAGTGAAAAAAATCCCTGTTCTTCCCAAAGTAAGTTAATTTTAAAGTCAAAGTAAAATATTTCAAATAATCAAGAACTGTACTATTTTATTTTTATTGTAATTTAGTTTATTTTGAGAGTGGAATGGTCCCTCAGTGCTCAGGACTTACTTTTGGATTTCTGCTTAAGGATCAGCCTGGCAGTGTGCCGGGATCTTTATGTGGTGCTGGAGATGGAACCAGATAGGGCTGCATGCAAACCAAGTACCTTACCTACTGTAGATTTCTCCAGTCTCTTTTTGTACTTTTGTTGTGCAGTGATTCCATCTTAATGAAGCAAGCATAAAGTACCGCTTAGCTTTACTCTTTTATAGAAAAACAACAACAGAGAAGTTTAATGACTTGTCATTAAATGACAAGTTTAATGACTTGTCCAAGGTTACCGAGCTCAGAGGAGACAGACCCTGGTTCAAATTCAGATAGCCTAACTATAGACTAACTTGTGTTTCCCACTTCTCTGTCTTGTCACTTCCAGGATCTGAACACCCAAGGTCTCAGGAATTGCCATATGGGTTGCTGTGTTAATGAGTGGGTTGATAGTATATTAATTTGCTCTGTGTCAATGAAATGCATTTTATTATTTATTCTATTCATTTATTTATTTATTTTTATTAAATCACCGTGAGATGGTAACAGAGACAGACATGGGGCAGAGCTGCTACTGGCTCTCACTGTTTCCAGACACTCATGAGGTGCTCATGAGGGATGGCAGGTTCCTAGCCCTGGCCTGCCACCCCAGCAAAGCCTCACAACAAGCCAGACGACCCCCCCACTCCATGAGGACCTCCATTTTCCACATCTGGACTTCCCTCTCGTCAGAACTCCACCCAGCAGACCAGCCTATCACAGCCCGGCTTGCGCGGCCGGCGTGTGGCCGCTACGCGGCCGTGCAGTTCATCAATAAATGTTGGATTTTGAGATGACTAAAAGAGTATGCTACCCGCACGGCAGAGCCTGGCAAGCTACCCGTGTCGTATTTGATATGCCAGATACCAGTAACAGTTATAGACCGCATTCCCATGACCTGATGGAATGGCTTTTGGCTCTTATGTTCCTGGAGCAATCAGATACCCTTGGGCTCTACTTGTATGAGACAGGTCATATGGAGATGTTACTGGTGCCCGCTCAAGCAAATCGGCGATGATCGGGAAGACAGTGAAATCACCGTAGTTAGACAAAGCTGTTCATGATTGGGTTTCAGTTATATAGTATTCCAGCACTCATTCCTCCACCTGTGCACATCATTTCCCTAGTTTCCCACCCCATCCCCCAACCAATCTGCTGATCCTTAAGCAGAAAGCCAACTTCTTTTCTTCTTCTTCTTCTTCTTCTTCTTCTTCTTCTTCTTCTTCTTCTTCTTCTTCTTCTTCTTCTTCTTCTTCTTCTTCTTCTTCTTCTTCTTCTTCTTCTTCTTCTTCTTCTTCTTCTTCTTCTTCTTCTTCTTCTTCTTCTTCTTCTTCTTCTTCTTCTTCTTCTTCTTCTTCTTCTTCTTCCACTTCCTCCTCTTCCCTCTTCCTCTTCTTCTTCTTCTTCTTCTTCTTCTTCTTCTTCTTCTTCTTCTTCTTCTTCTTCTTCCACTTCCTCCTCTTCCTCTTCCCTTCTTCTTCTTCTTCTTCTTCTCCTCCTTCTTCTCCTTCTCCTTCTTCTCCTTCTCCTTCTTCTCCTTCTCCTTTTCTTCTTCTTTTTCTTCTTTCTTCTTCTTCTTCCTCTTCTTCCTCTTCCTCCTCTTCCTCTTCCTTTCTTTCTCTTCTTCTTCTTCCTCTTCCTCCTCTTTCTCTTCTTATTTCTTCTTCTTCTTCTTCTTCTTCTCTTCTTCTTCTTCTTCTTCTTCTCTTTCTCCTTCTTCTCCTCCTTCTTCTCCTTCTTCTCCTTCTCCTTCTTCTTCTTCTTCTTCTTTTTCTTCTTTCTTCTTCTTCTTCTTCCTCCTCTTCCCTCTTCTTCTTTCTTCTTATTATTCTTCTTCTTCCTCTTCCTCCTCTTCCTCTTCTTATTTCTTTCTTCTTCTTCTTCTTCTTCTCCTCCTTCTCCTTCTTCTCCTTCTCCTTCTTCTCCTTCTTCTCCTTCTCCTTCTTTTCTCCTTCTCCTTCTTCTTTCTTTTCTTCTTTCTTCTTCTTCTTCTTCTTCTTCCTCCTCTTCTCCTCTTCCTCTTCTTCTTTCTTCTTCTTCTTCTTCTTCTTCTTCTTCTTCTTCTTCTTCTTCTCCTTCTCCTCCTCCTTATCCTTCTCCTTCTCCTCCTCCTTCTCCTCCTCCTTCTTCTCTTTCTCCTTCTCCTCCTCGTCCTTCCTCCTCCTCCTCCTCCTCCTCCTTCCTTCTTCTTCTTCTCCTTCTTCTTCTTCTCTCCCTCTCCTCCTCCTTCTCCATCTCCTCTCTCCTCCTCCTTCTCCTCCTCCTTCTTCTCTTTCTCCTCCTTCTCCTCCTCCTCCTCCTCCTCCTCTCCTTCTTCTTCTCCTCCTCCTTCTCCTCCTCCTTCTTCTCTTTCTCCTTCTCCTCCTCGTCCTCCTCCTCCTCCTCCTTCTTCTTGTTCTTCTCCCTCTCTCCTCCTTCTCCATCTCCTTCTCCTCCTCCTTCTCCTCCTTCTCCTCTTCCTTCTTCTCCTTCTCCATCTCCTTCTCCTCCCTCCTCCTCCTCCTCCTTTTTTCTTCTTCTTCTTCTTCTTCTTATTCTTCTTCTTCTTCTTCTTCTTCTTCTTCTTCTTCTTCTTCTTCTTCTCCTTCTCCTCCTTCTTCCCATTCTCCTCCTCCTCCTCCTTCTTCTTCTCTCTCTCTCTTCTCTCTATCTCTGTCTTTCTTTTCTCCCCTTTTGCTCATTGAGGTTTGCAATACAGACACTGAAGAGTCATCATGTATATTGCTTTTACCTACTTTTAACAGTTAGTTCTAGTCCAGCAGCACACTGTTCTTATCCAGAGTGGTCATTTCCAACTTTCTTTTGTCATAGTCATCCCTTTCTATCTCAACTGCATTCTCCCCCCATCACTTGAGGCAGGAATAGCAGACTTTCATAACTGTCCTAATTTCCTGTTTCTGTAACCAGGAAGATAGGCCTAGATGTCTGTATCTGCTGTACATGTCTTGGCCCTGCCCAGCCTCTCTGTTGGTCTCGAGGTTGGTCTAACTTCATGGACCATGGTGAGTCAGGTACTCATTTGTTTCCATCTTGGGGGATACTGTGTGTATGTGTAAGTGTGTGTGTGTGTGAGAAACTGTATGGAGCATGAAATGTATGTGTATGGAGTGTGTGTCTGTGTGTCTGTGTGTTTCTTCCACATCTCAGTGGCACAGAGGTCACTGGTGATACTCTGTCGCAGCAGTTGGCACAAGATGCACTAAGATGTTCCAGGAGGGCCCCTACACTGACAGTAACTTTGCTGCTCCACTCCCAAAAAACACAAGTACACACACAGAGGATTGAATCAGGTTCCATATGAGTGAACATCTGTGCAGGTGCCGAGTGGAGCAATGTTGCGTTTGGGAGAAGGGCTCAGAGTCCTCGCAGAAATGCCTTTAGCAGGCTTGAGGCTGCAAGCTGCCTGCCCTATAAATAATGAGGGCATTGAAAAATAAGGCAGGGTGGGGGAGCAAATACAGTTCAGCACATTTGACCAGCAGTTCATTAATTGCCAGAGTATTTCATGATGTTAAAATATCCTCACTGAATTCCCTTTTCTCTATCTGGGTCAGGACATAAATCATGTTTTCTCCATCTCTGCCAAAACACAAATTATACAAAAAATAGGAAACCAAAAAATAAGAACAAAATTGGAAATAATTCACTTTAAATCATGAAGTAGATGTTCCAGTTTCCTTTAGCTGATCATTTTCTTTTATGAAAATATGGTGACAAAAATTTCCTTGAACTTCTATTTTTCATCACTGGCTTTATTTTACAAAGTTGCCATTTGTTTCTTTTTAACACGTTTTTTTTCCTCAGAAAGGTCTAAGGCATGGAATCTAATTTGCAGAGTTTATTGGCTTTTAGAGGAAAAAGGAAATCTTTGAAGAACAAAACAATCCCAAGTATAGTTAACATAGGGAGCATTACTTGAAATATGTCTTCAGACAGCTAGATTCGAACAGGTAGATTAGTTCTGTGGGTCTGGGTTTATTTTCCAACCCAAAATACCAGCAAGTGGAGTCCCTTGCTTGAATGTTAAACCCGGCTCTGTTCTGTGGGGGACAGTGGGCTATGGGAGCGCCCCAGAACAGAGTCAGGTTCTGTTCTGTGCCTGGGAGGTAAGTTGCAGTTTTGTTCAAGAAGAGAATGACCACAATGCTAGGAATCCAGACTAACCCTCAGCACTTCCAGATGTGGAACCAAGTGTCAGCAGCCTTGCTAGTTGCTGAAGCGACTCACAGGGTAGCAAGGCACATGTGGAGAAGGTGAGGATGCCTTCATGTAAAAGGGATTTCTGTGTCCTCCCCCCACCCAGCATACATACATACATACATACATACATACATACATACATCACTTGATCACTTGACATCCCGTTATTCATTGATTTGTTCAAGCAGGCGCCAGAACATTTCTTTTGACCCTATCATGTGCCAGTGTAGCCCAATGGTATCTGGTTGCTTTTGGAATATGAAGAGCCTCAAACCGTTCGTTCAGGATATTGACGAAGAAATCTGACCATCTTTTGAAATCCCGTGGGATCCAGTCAGTAATGGCTCTAGTCCAGCAGTCATCTCCAGTCATATCGCATTACATGCCCAGCATTACATGTCCATACATACATACACACACATATATATTATATATAATAAAGAAAACGGGCAATATCAACTTATTATTTTCACTGCCTATTTTCCCTTTTTATTCTCTATACAAGTAGAAAGTGAGATCATCCAGTCTATCTATCTATCTATCTATCTATCTATCTATCTATCTATCTATCTATCTATCATATCTATCTATCTATCTATCTCTCTCTATCTATCTATCTATCTATCTATCTATCTATCTATCTATCTATCTATCTATCTATCTAGTTATAGCAAATGGTAAGATTCCATCTTTTCTTATTTTTTCTTTTTCTTTTTGCTGGAAATGTATGTGCAACATCTGAGTGTAATCAGGGTTTTCTTCTGACTCTATGCTCAGGGATTACTACTGGCAGTTCTTTTTTTAACTTTTAATATTTAAAAAATTTTAAATATTTTATTATACCAACCGTGAGATATACAATTACAAAGATGTTCATATTCGGGTTTCTTTCATACAGTGTTCCAGCACCCATCCCTCCACCAGTGCCCATTTCCCACCACCAATAACCCCATCTCCTCCCCCTCCCCTAGCCTGCCTCTATGGGAGGTTCTTTATCTCTTTTTTCTCTCTCTCTCTCTCTTTCTTCTCTCACACATTGTGCACTGCTATATATATGTTTAGAGGTTATCTGGTGTATCTTTTTGCCTATATTCAATGCTCCGTTCTAGGCTGGTTTTATCATTTTAGACAATTATTAGCACATTGTTTCCTTCTCTGTATTACCTAATCTCTGACTCCCACACACTTGTAGTGGATTCCACCTTTGACAAGACCTAGTGATTCATGTTTTGCCTGACCTTGTATATTGGTATCATAATATATGTACGTATATATATACACATATATTTATGTATATAAATAAATATATTTCTATACATATATTTATACATATTTATATAATATGCCTATATATTATATAACATATATTATATAATATATTATATAGTATATATTAAATATATTATTATATTATATAGATTATATTATATATTAAATATATAACTATATATAATATATATCACTTGATCACTTGAAATCCCATTTTTCATCGATTTGCTCGAGCGGGCACCAGTAATATTTCCATTTGACCCTATCATATGCCAGTGTAGCCCAATGGCATCTGGTCACTTCAGAAATACAAAGACCCTCAAACCGTTCATTCAGGGTCTTGATGAAGAAGTCTGACCATCTCATAGGTGGGCGGGCACGTGATCTTTTACGTCCCGTGGGATCCAGTCGGTAACGGCTCTAGTCCCACGGTCGTCTCCAAATTGCATTACATGTCCAGCTCATCTGATTTTCGATGCCTTGGCAAACAAGACAGCGTCCATGACTCTGGAACATCAACGGAGGTCAGAGCTCCAGATTCCTTTTTTCACTTGATTGAGGCATGATATTCCAAGCATAACTCTTTCGATTCCTCTTTGGGAGACCCGAATAGCATTCTCATTCTGCTTTCGTAGGGCCCAGGTCTCTGAGGCGTATGTTAATGCAGGGAGAATGGTGGAGTCAAAGTGATGTGCCTGGAGCTAGAGGTTCTTTGTCTTTTTCGCTATTTCTTCTATGCTTTTGAAGGCATTCCATGCCACTCTCTTCCTCCTGCGCAGCTCAGGTTTCAGGTCATTCATCATGTTGACTTCTCCACCTAGGTACACATAACTCCTGCATTCAGAGATGTCTGTTCCATTGAGAGCAAATCAGGGCCTCTGGAACTAGTTCATTTTTCATGAACATAGTTTTGTTGAGATTCAGCTGTAGACCTATCTTTCCACATTTTTGGTTGAAGTCAGACAGCATTTGTGCCGCTTGGCTAATGTTTGGTGTTATTAGAATTATGTCATCGGCAAAGCGGAGGTGGTGTAGTTGCCGACCATCTATCTTCACTCCAGTTCCTTCCCATTCTAATTGTCACATGATGTTCTCGAGGGTGGCACTGAAGAGTTTTGGTGAAATAGTATCACTGTGCCGAATCCCTCTTTTGACATCGATGATCACTTCTTTGTAGAATGGTGAGATCCTGGTGGTGAATCCGTAATACAGCTCATGAAGGATCTTGATGTATAGGGTTTGAACGCCCTGTTTGGCTAGGGCTTCGATGACCACTTCAGTCTCCACAGAATCAAAGGCTTTCTTTAAATCAATGAACGTGAGACAGAGTGGCATCTTGAACTCCCTACAAACTTCTATGAGTTTGGTTACTGTGTGGATATGGTAGATTTCTTTTCAGAAATCTTTTCTGAAAGAAAAGAATTCAAGCTGAATTCTTTTCAGAAGCCAGCTTGCTCGCATGGTTGTCCTTCATCTAATGTTCTGCCAATCCTGTTCAGGATGACTCGAGTGAACAGCTTGTAGATGACAGAAAACAGTCAGATGGGGCAATAGTTGTCAATGTCATGGATGTCTCCCTTCTTGAACAGTAGAACTGTCCTGTTGGTTTTCTTTGGGAGGGCACCTTATATTCAGACAGATAGCGTGTGAAGAGTCAAGCCAGTTATTGAGGAGTACGATGGCAGATTCTTCAGGTGTTCGGATCTGACTTTTTCTGGGCTTGGTGCTTTTCCCTTCTTTACTGACGAAATGGCATGTCGGATTTCAGAAGGGGAGAACGTTGGGAACGACATATCCATCCTGCGGAATTTGGTATGTTGGCAGGTGGACGTGGCTATCAAAGAGATCTGAGTAGAAGTCATGGATAATCTCCATTGCCTTTCTGGAATATGTTATAGATCCATCAGGGCGTTGGAGTGCAGTCATCTTGGTCTTATAGTTGGCGAAGGACAGGCGGGTGTTGCGAATGCTTTTCCTGGCTTCTGCTGCATCTTCCAGAATTTCTGCTCTTCTCTCTTTGAGAGAATGTATATAAATATATTTTTATATATTATAAATAATAAATATATACATTTTATATTTATTATATATTTATTTCATGCAAATAAATGCGGTCATCTATATCTGTCTTTTTCCTTCTGGCTAATTTCATTCAACATGAGCCTCTCCATGTCCATCCACTTATAGGCAAATTTTATAACTTCATTTTTCCTAAGAGCTGCATAATATTCCATTGTGTAGATGGACCAAAGTTTCTTTATCCAGTCATCAGTTCTCGGGCACTCTCGTTGTTTCCAGATTCTGGCTATTGTGAATACTACTGCCAGTTCTTAGGAGACCATCAGTGGTGCCAAGGATTGAACCCATGTCAGTCAAGTGCAAGGCAAGTGCTGTACTCACTGCACTATCTTTCTGACCCTGGTTTTATCTTTTCTTGTTGCAGCATAGTGCAGCATAGTGCAGCATAGTGCAGCATAGTGCTCCATTGTGTACACATACCACAGCTTCTTTATTCATTCTCTGTCATGGACTGTATTCATTCTCTGTCATGGACTTTATTCATTCTCTGTCATGGCTGTTTTCATATCCTGTCTTTTGTACTAAGCATTAGATATAGACTTAGCATCTCTCTTGCATGTAAACCTGCTTTTGGAGAGATAAAGCAGAGGCATCATGCGGCTGCTTTGGAAGAATCTAACTAAACTCCAATACTGGAAATATCAAGGAGACGCAATGAGCATGGAGATTCTGGAGAACGAATCTGACCTGACTCATGCATCTTAAACTTCATGTCAAGATACTGAAACACTTATCTTTCCTCACTAATGTATTCTACATGTTTCCAAGTGTATTTGTGTTTATATAATCTGTACAAATGTAATTTAGAGTATTGATAATAGTCACTTGAGCAACTATCCTGTAATTAAATTCATCACTCTGTTATTCGTGGAAATTGAGCATCATCAAATTGTTAAGCACCATCGATGATTTGCAATTGTAATGAGTGATTCTATGCATACAATTGCCATTTGAGGATGTTTCCTATTTTCTCAAGTGTCTCTTTCATTGCAATTTACATAGATCATTGGTGTGCATATTACCTTTGTTTTTATTCACACCATCATTTGGAAATCCATTAACGGGCAAACTAAAAAGGAAAAAATAATTTTAAAAGTATATCCAATGTAATCTTAATGCAAATTTATATGGAGATGTGTTCAAGTCTTAAATAAAAATTATCTTTTTGGTATAGTTTTTGTGTGTCCTGTGTTGGAACACAACCTGACAGGGCTTAAGAGACCATATCCAGTGCTGAGGACTGAAGGAGGGTCAGCTGCTTGCAAGGCCTGATCTCATATATAAACTTTCTAGCCAATTTTCTAATGTATTTTATTTTTTTAAAGGAAGAACCACCTTTAATGGTGGTAGGAGGACTGAAGGACCAGAGTACTCAAGATTAAGGTTCATTTGGATCATTTCTCTTTGTTTCTTCTGTTTTTTTAAATGAAAGAAACTGTGATTACAAAGTTATTGATAGTTATGGCTTACACATATAACATTCAACCCCAATCCCAGCACCAGTGTGCTCCTATTCCCTCAACACCCCAACCCCTACCCTATCCCAGACTGCCAACTAGACAGGTACATTTCAAAGT
>JAJIBD010036294.1:0-18497 GCA_021461705.1 Cryptotis parvus
AAAAAGTAAAAAGAAGAAATTATCAAGATTCAATCACCAGTCTTAAAAAGAGACTTCTGGTCTACAATGAAAAAAGTAAACATATATATAGTATGTTTACAAAATGTTATATATTATAAAAATGTAATATATTTATTTATAAATGTAATTTATAAGTATTAAAATCAAGTGTGAGTTAAAAAGATATAGAATTAACTCTAAATTAGTTACTCGTGGGCATCTGTAATATTTTTCTAACAAAACCTCAGCTGCTCTTAGATTGATTCTAATTCCTACACTCCAAAAGAGGGTCCCAAAGTGGGACTTAATGGACCCAGGATAGCGATGAGTAAAGTACTGTGGCCTCAACATAGGACTGACTAAATATCCTGTATAATATAAGACTCTGAGAGAAAAATCTTGGAATAAACTCTGTTCTGACCTAAAGATAAACAATAAATCAATAGGACTCTATGGGAATTAGGAATAAACAACCTGGAGAGAGGAATATAGTCTGGGCTGTATAGAGCAATCTCCCCAGGGAAAGTCACCCTATAAATTTAATACTGGATGCACATAAATGTCTGCCTCTCATTGTTTTTTATACAAAAATACTAGCTTTATTATTATTACTGAAATGATTGTTTACAATCCAAGGATTATTGAATATTGATATTAATAATAATATTAAAATACCTGCCAAGGACAGAGAGAAAATAATATGCCATCCTGGGTGGGCCTAATAGCCACAGGATTAGAACTCTTGGTGGTTTTGCCCAGGTAAGTGAAAGTTTTCTCTCACCTCATTCTTTCAGAATTATGGGCCACTGCCTCGGTGTAAATCCCTTCCCCCCAACCTTTTGCAAAGTATGCATCTTGGCAGAATTGATTTGACTTGATGGCGTGTGTGTGGAGTTTGTTGGAGTGAGGAGTGTGTGGAGATAGATTAAAGCCTTGGATTTTTCTAGAGCTGGTGTTTTTGTTACTTTGCCATTGGTCCTGGGGAATGGTCATTGGCCCTGATTGTGGCCAGGGAACCCACCAGACCCTAATATATGTTAGGGGACCCTGCTCAGCCCCAATAGTAGAGTACTTGATGTCATTGCTTTTTATTTAAGAAATCCTATTTAATTTTAATTGAAGTAAACCTAATGTCAGATTTTGTGTAAAGCGTTACACATAGGTAACTGTATAATTAATTATTTGCAGAGTATGTCTATATCCCCCACTCCATGAGGGCCGCCATCTTCCACATCAGACTTCCCTCTCGTCAGAACTCCACCCAGCAGCAGATGATCCTATCAAAGACCAATCATCGACACCCACAGTGCAGCAGTTTTTTTCTAAATCTGGCCCAGGTATGCTGATCCAAAGACTTACAGACAAGGGGCAGAACTGCTACTTACTCTCCCTGCCCCAGCTGCTCAAGAGGCACCCGGGAGGGATGGCGTGTTCTAGCCCTGGCCCGCCACCCCAGCAGTACCTCACAACAAGCCAGACCACGCCCCGCTCCATGAGGGCCGCCATCTTCCCACATCGGACTTCCCTCTTGTCAGAACTACACCCAGCAGCAGACGAGCCTATCACAGACAAGCTCGTATCAATAAATGCTGTATTCACAGGTGACTACAAGAGTATGCCACCCACATGGCAAGCCTGGCAAGCTGCCCGTGTTGTATTTGATATGCCAAATACCAGTAGCAATTATATTAGGTCATCCCATGACCTAATATAATTGTCTGAGCTCTTTATGTTCCTGGAGCAAGCAGATGCCCTTGCACTCTACTAGCATGAGGCAGGGTATATGAATATGTTACTGGTGCACACTTGAGCAAATATATGATGAATGGGAAGACAGTGATAGTGATAGATAGTATGTCTATATGTGCTTTGCCTAATCTCACAAAATGGATTATCAAGATCTTCTTAGGAAGAGGAGAGGATGTACCCTAAAATAACAACAATTACGCAGAGAGACAGATTCTCACAAACCAGAAGTATTCTTTCTTCTGGTCTTATTCTACTTCTGCTCTGTCTGAGGAATCTACTTTTCTAAGTAGGCAAAGAAGAGAGATTGAGTTTCTGAATATTCTTTCTGTGGTACAAAATACCTTACTTAGTCTTGGATGAAGTCATTATTTGGAGGAAAAAGCCAAATGAGCTTCTGAAAAATAAGTCAAAAACCAAAACAATACATCTAAATAGCAGGGCAAACTTTTAGGATTAGGAGTAAATTATGGACATAATAAAGGAGGAGTCTAAAGTTTTAGATATATGCTGTTTAGGGACTAGAATCTAGGGACGAGAATCTATAGAAAATGAGAATCATTTTCTTGTCAAATTGAGTGTTGAGTGAAAAGAACAAGTCCCAAGATGTCAAATGAGGGAAATAATTTAATAAGTGGCCATGAAGAAGTAGTGCTCAGCCACATGTGTCTATGTATATATGTGTTCATGGTAGACATAACAAAATAACAGAAGTGAAGAGAAACACTACTTGTACAAATCACAAGTATTGACTAATGTCACAATGTGAAAAACTAACAAAATTACAATTCATGTATTTATATTTCATACTAAGTGCACAAACTTATAAGTGATAGCTTTAGAAAAGTTAGTTATTTATAAAGTATTATAGCTAAACCTAGTTTTGAAGATGTCAGTAAGTATTAAATAGAACAATATATATACATATATACACAAAGCATATAATGTTGGGTTTTGTACAGCAGATAATATGTAAATAGGTATTATTTCCATATTTGTAAGCTTATTTAAGTAAGATATATATCATGCAAATAAATGCAGTCATTCTATATATATATATATATATATATATATATATATATCTTTTTCCTTCTGGCTAATTTCACTCAACATGATCCCCTCCATTTCCATCCATTTATAGGCAAATTTCATAACTTCATTTTTCCTAACAGCTGCATAGTATTCCATTGTGTAGATGTACCACAGTTTCTTTATCCAGTCATCAGTCCTCGGGCACTACGGTTGTTTCCAGATTCTGGTTATTGTGAATAATGAAAGTCAGACTTTCTTGAGTTGGGATGGTCTACCTTCCACTTCCTCCCTTGTACTTACTGAAGCCCCAGCAGTCATGCCCACACACCAAAGTTGCTGCCCAGTTAAAAGTTTAAGTCCAGCTGTATCAAATAGTTAAAAACTCTGAACTTCCTGAAGCAAAAGTCACTGTTGTGGTATATATTTCACTGTATCACTGTATCACTGTCTTCCCGTTTATCATCGATTCGCTCGGCGGGCCCCAGTAACATCTCCATATGTCCTGTCTAATGCTAGTAGAGCCCAAAGGCATCTGCTTGCTCCAGGAACATAAAGAGCCCTCAATCCATAGCTGAATGAGGTCTATAATTGTTACTGGTATTTGGCATATATATTTAATTATTATTTTTATTATATTGTTTGGGAACCACACTTAATGGTGCTCAGCATTTTATCCTGGCTTTGTACTCAGGAATCACTCCTGCGATGACTGGGAGAGCATGTGGAGTGCTGGGGACTGAACACAGGGATTGCCACGTGCAAGGCAAATACACTATTCATTGTACTATCTCTCTAGCCCAACAAAGTATTTTTTAAAATGTTAGTTTCAGCAGTATATACGTGGGTTATCTGAAAAAACTTCATATTTTTAAAAGTTTTCTGAAAATATTTCACATGTGTAAGCATTCATTTGGACTCTGTTATTTACCAGAACCCACTTGCCAAATTATCTCCTCTGAAGAAAACATAAATCATGGCTCAAAATTCATTTTAGTTGACTGCTGAAATATAGAGATAGAGAGTAAAAGAGAGAAGAAAGAAAAAAGTACATTTACATAATCAAATTCAAGCACTATTGGTCAGTTTGCTGAATTAAATTTAGTCAAAATGTGTACTAAACCACATTCTAGAGAATATTGGAGTCTATCTAAGAGGAAGACTTAAAAATTTGAAATTAAGCAAAGCTGAACTACCTTGAATATCTTTTAAGTGTCAAAAGTGTTATTGAAAGCAGCAGTACTAAGTGCCTGTTAAAAAAATCAGAAATCAGACAGCAAACCATGTGCAGGACAAGGTTAAATACCATCAAAGAGAAGGATTGAAAGAAGGTCAATAATTGCCTGGACAGGAAAAGAAGATGAATAGAATTTTTTTTCCTGTGACCCACACCACCACAGACTTCTGCCAGACAGAAAGGTATTGATGGAATTTGAAGTGACCAGGAAAAAATACAAAAGGTGTGCCCTGAGCGTCACAACTTGAACCATTATATGTAAAAAGAACTAAGTGTACGTCTCTTAGTTCCCAAGTCTGATCATATACAGCTGGAATATAAAGCCAGTACAAAAAAGATATGTTTGACACACATAGAAATTTCATGTAACATAATATTTTCTAACATTCTTAAAAAAGTTTGCAAGTACATATGAGATAAGAGGTGATGTTAGTTAAATTACTTGGCAAAAACATTTGAAACTAAAACCATTGTTGGTTGAATTAAAATCTATTTTCAGCATTAATGCTGAAAATATTTTAAAGCCATTACCTTTCAGTATGTATGTGCCTACTCACATTTTAGCACTGTATTTTGGCTGAAGAGATTGTACATGTAGTACTATTTCTTGCCTTTGGTGCAACCTAGCTCAATTACATGCACAACATATCTTGTGGCTCTCCCAAACACAACCAGGGGTCACTGATGATCATAGAAGTAGAAAAAGCCACTGAGCACCAGAATTTGTGGCCTAACCATCCCACTCAAAACCTCACAAAATAAACATTATATCATGTATCATGATTACTATAAACATTAGTCACCATCTCTTTCTTTGTAACTCATGATCTTCCAGGAGAATCATTAGAACTAATTATACTGGTTATAATATTTTCTAAATAAAGTTCATCCTTTGTAGAATAAAACACACTTTAGAGTTCCTTTAAAATTTTCAGGGCCCAGATATAGAACAGTAGGTATGAAGCTTGCCTTTCATAGGGCCAACCGATATTCCATTTCTGGCACCACATATGGTCTTACAATTCCCATCAGGATTGATCCCTAAGAAAAGAGGCAGGGGGTAAACTCTGAGCACAGATGAAGTGACCCAAAACCTGTGAAAGGATTTTTCTTAAATTTTCTTAAGAAAATTTCTCCTCTCTTCACTCTTACTAAAGTCTTTATTTGTAGGATTTATAACTTTCAGGTTAATTTTAAGAAGTATTAGAAGAGTAATTTTCATACTATTGATTTTAAATTTATATATCTACAAAAGAGAAATAATTTTAGGAAAAATTATCAACTTATCATTGACAGTTCAGCTTTAATATCCTATATGTGTATAGGTACCAAACCTCCACAATAAATAAACAGATCTCACACTCTGTTATGTGGGATATGAAGAAACATACGAAGGAAGCAACAAATGGCCAATGCCATCAGAACTGGAGATTTTGTGTATAGAACTGAACTTATATGGGAGAAAGTAGCTGGAAGTTGCCATTGGGACACTGGTGGCGGAAAGCAGGTATTCTGGTGATGCAGGTATGGTTACAAATTAAAATTTAATTAACAGTATTGTAAAGCCTGACACCTCAACAAAATTGGTAACACAAATGCACCAGAAGGGGTTAGGGAGAAGATACAATAGTTAGAGTGATTGCCTTGTATACAGCCTACTGGAATTCAATTCTTGACAAGACATATGGTTACCAAGTTCAACCAGGAGTGACCCTGAGCCCTTATCCAGGATTAAACCCTGAGCAATGCTAGGTGTGACCCAATACCCTCCTACCCTAAAACAAGCCTTATCACATTATAGTAGCAATCATTGAAATTTACAGGGAACCTAATATGCTCAACCTATGAGATTTGTAGGCATTAATTCATTAACATTAATATTCCTAATGTCCATACATATTCATTAGGGATATTGGGCTATATTTTTTATTCTAGTTACATCTATCTTTCCTTTTGGCCTATTGAGTCTTTTTAGGAATGATTTCCAGTTTTTCTGATTCTCTGGAGGAGCTTGAAGTGTACAGAGATAGTAACTCTTTGAATGTGTTGTAGAACTTACTAATGAACCCATTCTGGACCTGAATTTTTTGGGGGTGAAACCTTTTTTACTGCCACAATTCCCATGGTTGTATTCAATACACTTGTTTTCTTGAGACTTACAGACATGGGGCAGAGCTGCTACAGGCTCTCCCTAGCCCAGCCACTCATGAGGCACCGGGAAGGATGGCGGGTTCTAACCATGCCCTGCCAACCCAGCAGAGCCTCACAAGAAGCCAGATGACACCCCACTCCATGAGGGCCGCCATTTTCCACATCCGAACTCCCCTCTTGTCAGAACTCCACCCAGCAGAAGAGCTGAACACAGCCCGGTTCATCGTGACCTACCCTGCAGCAGTATTTTTCAAGTCCGGCCCAGGTATACTGATCCAGAGACTCACAGACATGGGGGCAGAGCTATTACTGGCTCTCCCTCTGCCCAGCCGCTCACGAGGAACCCAGGAGGAATGGGGGTTCTAACCATGGCCCGCCACCCCAGCAGAGCCTCACAAGAAGCAAGATGAACCCCCACTCCATGAGGGCCACCATTTTCCACATCAGGACTCCCTCTCGTCAGAGCTTCACCCAGCAGAATTGCTGATCACAGCCCAGTTTGCACGGTCACAAGTGGCCACATGGTTCATCAATAAATGCTTGAGATCAGAGGTGGCTACAAGAATATGCCACCCGCACAGCAGAGCCTGTCAAGCTCCCCATGTAGTATTTGATATGCCAAATACCAGTAACAATTATAGACCTCATTCCCATGACCTGATGGAATGCTGTGAGGCCCTTTATGTTCCTGGAGCAAACAGATGCCCTTGGGCTCTACTAGCATAAGACAGGATATGTGGAGATGTTACTGGTGCCCCACTCTAGCAAATTGATGATGAACGGGAAGACAGTGATACAGTGATACGATGATCTATGAAATTTGAGTTCCTATCATAGCTGTGTTAATTCTGTTTCTGATTTGACTTATTTGGTTTTCTCTTTTTTGTCTTTGTGACCTTAGCCTGATGGTTCTGGCTCTGCTCAGGGGTCAGCCCTGACAGTGCTAGGGGAGAACCATATGCGGTACCAGGACTAAAACCAGGGACGGATGCATTCAAAACAGTGTCTTAATGCTTGTACTCTCTCTCTCTCTCTTTTTGCTTTTTTGGGTAACACCCGGCAATGCTCAGGGACTATTCCTGGCTCTTCACTCAGGAATTACTCCTGGCGGTCGGGGACATATGGGATGCTGGGGATCGAACCCAGGCCAGCACGGGCCAGCCAAGTGCAAGGCAAATGCCCTACCCGCTGGACTATCGGCCCATCCCTTGTACTCTTCTTCTGATTCCAGTACTACTTGCTTATTTTTGAAATCTCTTTCTTAATTACTTTTCTTTTTTTGGGGGGAGGGTGGTTTGGGTCATACCCAGTGATGCTCAGGGGTTGCTCCTGACTCTACACTCAGTAATTACTCCTGGAACTGCTTGAGGGACAATCACGGGATGCCAGGTATGGCTATGTGCAAGGTAAATGGCCAATGTTCTATCACTCAAGCCCCATTTATTGTGCTTTTTGTGTGTTTTTTGCTTGTTTTGTTTTGTTTTGTTTTAGAGCCGTACCCAGCGATGCTCAGGGACTATTTCTGACTCTGTGCTCGGGGATCACTCCTGGCAGTCTTTGGGGGATTATATGGGAAGCTAGGAATCCAACCTAGCTCTGTCATGTGCAAAGCAAACACCCCATCTACAGTACTATTGCTCCGCCCCTTTGTGTATATTTTTAAGAGAGTATGGCTCTGTTCCAAGGGCCCTGGATGGTTGATAGCCTGAACAGAGAAAAAGACTGGGCCCCTGGGATGAACCCAGAGCCAAAGCAGAGCCTGGCAAGCTACCCATGGTGTATTTGATATGCCAAAAACAGTAACAAGAATGGGCCTCATTTCAAAAGAAAGGAGACATTACTGTCACCTGTTGAGCAAATCCATGAACTACAGGAAGACAAGTAAAAAGTGACAAGTGACTTTAGTTAAGGATTTGTCTTGTTAATTCTTGTAAAAATAAGTTTTTCGAGCTCCCATTTGATACAGCAATAGCACTCCTGGGAATGTACCCGAGAGACCGAAAAACACATAGCAGAAAAACTATCTGTACTTCTTTATTCATCTCTGCGCTATTCACTGTAGCTAGAATCTGGAAACAACCTAAATGCCCGAGAACAGAGGACTGGCTAAAGAAACTCTGGTTCATCTACACTATGGAATACTATGCGGCTGTGAAAAAAGATGAAATTATGAAATTTACCTGCAAATGGATGGACATGGAGACTATCATGCTGAGTGAAATTAGTCCGAAGGTAAAGGAAAGATATAGAATGACTGCATTAATTAATAGGACATAAATAGATACCAGTGTTTTACTAAATGTGTGAAGTGGTAATGGCATATTAAAACTCACCATTGAATATACACAAAGAGACTTAAGTGATAAACTCTAAATATCTGCAAGGCTAGCCACAATGTGTAAAATAAGAGGGAGAGAGATGCAGAGACAGAGAGAGAGACAGAGAGAGAAAGAGCGGGTACTGGGGTACCTGCTATTAAGGCAGCCTGGGGGGTGGGCGGGAGGGGGTGGGGTACATTGGTGGTGGAAATGGAGCACTGGTGGAGGGATGGGTGCTGGTATACTGTATTACCAAGAACCAATTATGAACACCTTTGTAATTGTGTGTTTCACGGTGGTATAATAAAAAATAAGTTTTTTCTTTCAATGAACTCTTATTTTTTTTCTTGATTACTTCTGCTCTAATTTTTATCATTTCCCATTCTATTTCTTTAGGATTTCATGTGTTCTTGTTTCTTTAATTGGTTAGGCATTTTTGTGGCTGATTTTGTTATATTACATAAGTCTTACATAAGCATGGGGCAGTGCTGCTACCGGTTCTCCCTGTGCTCCGCTGATCATGAGGCATTCAGGAGGGAGGGCGAGTTCTGGCCCTGGCCCACCATCCCAATAGAGCCTCAGAAGAAGTCAGAGGAACTCCTGCACCAAGATGTCAGCCATTTTCAACATCTGGACTCCACAGCTCATCAGAGCTCCAACCAAGAAGAAAAGTCGATCTCAAGCCTGGCTAGTCAGAGCCCCAACCTATAGAGAAGCCTATTTCAAGCCCAAATATGCTTGAACCAGAGACACATATACATGGGGCAGAGGTGCTACTGGCTCATTAATAAATGAATGAACTGACAGCCTACCTACTACTGAGAGTATCCCACCCACATGTAAAGCCTGACAAGCTAACTGTGTTGTATTTAGTATACCAAGAACAGTAACAATGATAGACCTCATTCCCATGACCTCATCGAATGATCTGAGGCTCTTTGTGTTCCTGTAGCAAGAAGATTCCCTGGAACTACACTAGCACATGGCAGGGACAAATTGAGACATTACTGGTGCCCGCTCAAGCAAATCGATGAACAACAGGAATACAAGTGATATAAATGATACATCGACCTGCACTATTATGGATTACTTTCTTATTTGCATTTTCTAGATCCCATAAATTCTGGTAACCTGTGGTTTTACTCCATTATCCAGGAATTCTTTGATTTCCTTCTTTGATTTCCTCTTTGACCCAAAGCAGTTGAATATTTTGTTTAGTTTCTAAATGTTTGAGGTTTTTCTGACTTTGTTTTTATGGATAATTTTCACCTTTGTACATTGTGATCTTAAAAATTCTCTAATGTATTTCTATTTTCATAACTTTATGGATATATTTTATGCACAAGGATGCAGTTTATCCTGAAAAATATTACATGTGAACTGGAGAAGAATGTTTATTTGGCTTTTTGGGGAGTTGGGAGATGGAGAGAACTTTGCATGTCTCTTAATTCTAACTCTTCCAATGCCTTGTTTAAGGTGGTTGCTTCCTTATTGATTTTATGTGTGATTCACCTGTCCATCGGTGAGAATGATTTGATAAAATCTCCTACTACTATTGTGTTGCTGTCAACCTCTCACTTTAGATTACCAGTAGTTAATTTATGAACTTTTTGCTGCCCCTCATTTTGTACACATATGTTGAAAAGGCTTAAGTTTCTTTGTGTATTGCTCACTTAGTTAATATACAATGTCCACCCTTAATTTTTTACTATTTCTTTTAAATTATTTCTATAACAATTTTTCTAAAATATGCGGGTACCTACTTTTTCCATAGGGTACTACTTGCTGTTATGTTTTTATCTTTAACATGAAAGTTCAAAAGAACCAGCGTCAAATACATGAACAATTAATCTTCTATAAAGGAGCAAGATGTCTGAAATGGAGCAAGGAAAGCCTCTTCAACAAGTGGTGCTGTGAAAATTGGGCAGCTACATATAAAAAATGAATTTATACCTCTGTGTTTTTGTAAGTAGGTAATATTTTGTTTCTTGTTCCACCCAAGAAAGTAGGTGTATACTAGATGGGGATTTCAAATATTTGACATTTGAAAAATTATTGACACAAAGTAATTTTTACTGTTGATCATTTTTGTTGTTGATTATGGCTCTTTTTCATCTGTTTTTGTCTTTTTTCTTTCTCTTATTTTCTTCAATTGCACTTTGATACTTTGATATCAGCATTTTGTACAGTGATCATTGTCCATCTGCTTCTTCTTAGTTTCTTGTATCCTTTTCTTTTTTGAGATTATGTTCATATAAAGTTCTAAAATTATGTCCTCTCATTAGCTGGGAATCACCTTTACTACTCTTATTTATCCCATTTCATGTTTTTCATGAATGTTTCTATTTCTGAGTGGCCCTCATGGTGTGGGGTTTCCTATGTCTTCTTGAGAGTCTCTCTTGGGATGACGGGCCAGGAGTAGAACTTGCCTTCCCTCCCGGTGCCTCATGATAAGCTGAGCACAGGGAGAGCCCGTAGCAGATCTGCTCCACATGTCTGCATTCTCAAAGGTCTGTTGACAGATAACCAGTGAGGTGACTCAGACTTAATAGCACACCGAAACCGTTGTCCCAATTTGGCCTCTATAGCATAGAACTTCACACATGCAGCTTTAGTCCTAGCTTTAGAAGGTACTAGACTAAGATGATTAAAGTCCAAGTCTTAAATAAGCAATTTTCAATTAGACATGGACTTGCTATTCTATTGTTCTTTAATGGAAGGAAGTCACCCCAAGAATGATGGCTTCCAGTCTGACATGGGAAGCAGATGTCAACAATATAAGCGGCAACAGAGACATGGCAAGTACTGGCTCTGACTCAAGTTTTCAACTTTTAAGTCGCCTCCCTTTCAGTTCAGTGGATATGAAAACAGAGTTTGGTATTTGAGAAAAACCTGAGTACACAGCATTACCATACCTGATTTTCCAGTTTATTAGCACCTGAAGTCTGTTACTAAACAGTTGGAAACTATTAAGCAGCTCTTCCCAGAACTCTCCCATCCTGGGACTCTTCTCCTCTAGTTGCCTACAATCCACAGCCGGGATCTACTCCCTGTGGGTACTGCCTGGACTTGGTGACATTTTCTGTTGGAATTTAATCAAGACTTTATATTTACTTCACATTTCAGTGTAGACATTTGTCTTAGTGAATGGTGTATGTTACAAGGACTTTCCTTATTTTATCATCTTCTGTGATATCTCAAAACAGGCTTCTTTCATTACAAATATTATACTTTTCTTCTTCTACAATGAAATTCACTTTTCTAAGTTACACTTACGGAGTTTGGCCCCAAATGGTTTAATCAGAACCAGAAAGAAAAAAAATCCATCCATATCTTATAAGCTATACTACATTTAGGGCCAGAGCAATAGCACAGCAGGTCAGGCAGTTGCCTTGCAGGAAGCAGACCTGGGTTCGATCCCCAGTAACAATGAGATGAAGCCAAGCAGAACAACATAAGAATCATCGGTGTCACAGAGGGACAGGAAAGTAACCCCAAGGAAAATAAAACAGATAAAAAAGATCCTGGCTGAAAAGTTCCACGAAGTTAAAGAACGAAGGCATCCAGATCCAAGAAGTCAGATGCGTACCAGCAAGAAGAAACCCCATTATAAAGACCCCAAGACACATCCTAGTCAAAGTAATGGATGCCATAGACAGAGACATAATTTTTCAGGCAGCAAGATCAAAGAAGGAAATTGTATACAAAGGAGCATCCATTCGACTTTCAGCAGACTTCTCAGAAGACACCCTCCAAGCCCGAAGGCAGTGGTGGGATATAGTAAAAAAAACTTAATGAAATGAGTGCCGTAGCAAGAATTCTTTATCCAGCTAAACTCTCACTAAGATTTGAAGGACAGATATACAACTTCTTCGATAAACAACTGCTTAGGAACTTTGTAAAATCAAAACCAACCTTAAAAGAAGGAATGAAATATCAACTATAAGAAGAGACATAACCCGAAAAGAACAACCAAACTATACAGAAAGATGGCACAAAATCCCATGACAATAATCTCTCTCAATGTCAATGGTCTAAATGCACCAGTTAAGAGACACAGAGTGGCAAAATGGATCAAAAAATTGAATCCGACATTCTGCTGCCTTCAAGAAACACACCTGAACAATTGGAGCAAATACAGGCTCAAAATAAAAGGCTGGAAAATAATCCTTCATTCAAACAACCCATCCAAAAAGGCTGGGGTACCCATACTGATATCCGACAACATAGACTTCAGGCTGAAGAAGGTCAGAAAGGACAATGAAGGTCACTTCTTAATAGTCAAGGGATGCATATATCAGGAATAAATCACGCTATTAAACATATATGCACCCAATGAGGGGCCAGTAAAATACCTAAAACAACTACTAATAGACTTCCAAGAAGACATTCACAGCAACACAATTGTAGTTGGAGACTGCAACACTGCTCTATCAACCCTGGATAGATCAAGAAGATTGAAACTTACCAAGGAAATACTGGCCCTAAAAGGAGAGATGGAAGAAAGAGGACGGGTAGATATATACAGGGCATTTCATCCCCAAAAAGCTGAATACACTTTGTTCTCCAGTGCACATGGAACATACTCCAAAATAGACCACATGCTGAGCCATAAATAATACCTCCATAAAATCAAGAAGATAGAAATTGTGACAACTATTTTTTTCAGACTATGATGCACTGAAAACAGAAGAAATTGTACACAAAAACGGAGACCAATACCAAGTACCTGGAAACTAAACAGCTCACTGCTGAAAACAAGCAAGTCATAAAAGATATCAAAGAGGAAATCCAAAGATTGCTGGAAACAAATGAGACTGAAGACACGAATTACCAGAACTTGTGGGATATAGCGAAAGCAATGTTAGAGAGGCAAGTTCATAGCTCTTCAATCATTCATCAGAAAAGAAGAAAAGGCCATCCTATAAACAGACTGACTTAACAACTTAAGATCTTATATAGTGATCAACAAAAGGAGCCCAACAAAAGCAGAAAGAAAGAAATAATAAAACTTATAGCAGAAATCAATGATATGGAAAGTCAAAAACAATCCAGAAGATCAACGAAACCAAAAGCTGGTTCTTTGAAAAAGTAAACAAGATTGAAAAACCACTTGCAAGACTTGTACAAAAAGGAAAAGAGAGAACCCAAATAAATAGAATCAGAAAAGAAAACGGGGACATCACAACTGAAAACACAGAAATTCAAAAGATCATCAGGAGATTACTATGAGAGCCTGTATGCCACGAAACAAGAGAACCTAGAAGAAACGGACAAATTCCTGAATTCCTATAGCCTCCCAATTCTGCAACAAGAAGATTTGGAATACCTCAACAAAAATATCTCCATCGAGGAAATAGAATCGGTAATCAAAAGTCTCCCCAAACACAAAAGCCCAGGTTCAAATGGATTCACCAGTGAATTCTACAAAACCTTTAAAGAGGACCTACTCCCAATTCTTTTCAAGCTCTTCTGGCAAATTGAAGAAACAGAAACACTCCCAAATAGCTTCTACGAGGCACATATCACCCTGATTCCCAAAGGAGACAGAGATGTCACAAAAAAGGAAAACTACAGACCAATCTCCCTGATGAATACAGATGCTAAGATCTTCAACAAAATACTAGCAAATAGAATCCAAAGAGTCATCAAAAAGATTATACACCATGACCAAGTGGGACTCATCCCAGGAATGCAAGGATGGTTCGACATCCACAAGTCAATCAACATAATACATCACATCAAAAAAAGATAAATAGAAACCATATGATGATATCAATAGATGCAGAGAAGGCATTTGACAAGATTCAACACCCGTTCATGATAAAAGCTCTCCGAAAAATGGGGATTGAAGAAACCTTCCTCAGGATAATCCAGGCAATCTACTACAAGCCCACAGCAGCATCATTCTCAATGGGGAAAACTGAAAGCTTTCCCCTTGGAGATCAAGACAAGGCTGCCCACTCTCACGACTTCTATTCAATATAGTACTGGAAGTACTTGCCTTAGCAATCAGGGAAGAAAAAAGACATTAAGGGAATCCGGATAGGAAGGGAAGAAGCCAAGTTATCATTATTTGCAGATGACATGATATTTTACCTGGAAAACACGAAACTCTCTACCAAGAGGCTCCTAGAAAAATACATTCCTATAGCGGTGTGGCAGGGTACAAAATCAAAACCCAAAAGTCAATGGATGGCATTCTGTATGCAAACAGCAAAATAGAAGAAAGAGACATTAAAGGAAATATCCCATTCACAATTGTGCCACAGAAAACCAAATACCTAGGAATCAGTTTGACAAAGAATGTAAAAGATCTCTACAAAGAAAACTACAAAACCTGACTTCAGGAAATAAAAGAAGACTTGAGGAATTAGAGACACATTCCCTGCTCATGGATTGGAAGGATTCACATTATCAAAATGGTAATAATCCCTAGAGCTTTATACAGATTCAATGCAGTCCCTATAAAGATACCCATGATGTTCTTCAAAGAAATTGAACAAACAATCCTGAAATTTGTATGGAATAATAAAACCCCTCGAATAGCTAAAGCAATCCTTGGGAAAAAGAACATGGAAGGTATCACTTTCCCCAACCTCAAGCTCTACTACTGAGCACTTGTCATTAAGACAGTGTGGTATCGGATAGCTAAAGCAATCCTTGGGAAGAAGAAGATGGGAGGCATCACCTTTCCCAACATCAAACTGTACTACAAAGCAGCAGTAATTAAAACAGCATGGTACTGGAATAAAAAACAGACCGGTGGACCTATGGAATAGAGTTGAATATCCTGACACCCACCCTCAAAGACATGATCAGTTAATCTTTGATAAAGGTGCAAAGAGTCCAAACTGGAGTAAGGAAAGCCTCTTCCACAAGTTGTGCTGGGAAAACTGGACAGCTACATGTAAAAAATAAATTTGGATCTGTGTCTAACACCTTGCACAAAAATCACTTCAAAATGGATTAAAGATCTCAATGTCAGTCCTGAATCCATAAAGTACGTTGAAGAAAATATATGAAAAACCCTCCACGACATTGATGCTAAAGACATCTTCAAAGGTGAAACACCATTAACAAAGCAACTAGAAGAAAATATAAATATATGGGACTACATGAACCTGAAGAGCTTCTGCACCTCCAAAAGAAACAGTGGCCAAGATAGAAAGACAGTCGACAGAATGGGAAAGAATATTCACCCAATACCCATCTGATAAGGGGTTAATATCCAGGATATATCAGGCTCTGGTACAGCTATATAAGAAAAAAACAGCCAACCCCATTAGAAAATGGGAAGAGGAGATGAACAGAAACTTTGACAAGGAAGAAATCTGAATGGCCAAAAGGCATATGAAAAAATGCTCATCATCACTAATCATCAGAGAGATGCAAATCAAAACAACAATGAGATATCACCTCACACCACAGATAATGGCCCATATCCCAAAAGGGTAAAAGCAACAAGTGCTGGCGTGGATGTGGGGAAAGGGGACTCCCATACACTGTTGGTGGGGACGTCGACTTGTACAACATTTCTGGAAAACAATATGGACATTCCTCCAAAGACTAGAAATTGAGCTCCCCTTTGACCCAGACATACCGCTCCTGGGAATATACCCTGGAAAGCCAAAAACACACAGCGGAATCACAATCCGCACTTTTATTTTCATAGCAGCACTATTCACAATAGCCAGAACCTGGAAACAACCAGTATGCCCGAGAACTGATGACTGGATAAAGAAACTGTGGTACATCTACACAATGGAATACTATGCAGCTGTCAGAAAAAAATGAAGTTATGAAATTTTCCTATAAATGGATGGATATGGAAAGAATCATGTTGAGTGAAATTAGTCAGAAGGAAAGATAGAGACATAGAATGACTGCATTTATTTGCATGACATAGATATACTAGGTGATCTTACCAAAAGTGGAAATTACCACAAGTGTGTGGGAGTCAGAGGTTAGTTTAGATAGAGAAGGGAACATGTGTGAATAAATGTCTAAAGTTCTGATACTAACATAGGACTGAGCATTAAATACAGACAAAAATGCAAATGATGGCTTCCTAAGTGTACGTAGTGCAACCCACAATGTGTGTGAGAAGGAGGAGAGAGAGGGAGAGGAGAGGAGATAAAGAACCTGCCATTTAGGCAGGATGTGGGAGGGGAGGGAATTGGGGACATGGGTGGTGGCTGAGGGGCAATGGTGGAGGGCGGGTACTGGAACACTGTGTGACCGAAACCCCCCAAGCGTGAACAACGTTGTAATTGTATATCTCACGGTGGTATATAATAAAATGTTAAAAAAATAAATAAAATAAAATTGGAAATTGGTTAAAAAAAGACAGTGTGGTATTTGTATAGAGACAGACCCGTAGACTTATGGAATAGAACTGAATATCCTGAAAACACTCTCAAATATACAACCACTTAATCTTCAATAAAGGAGCAAAATATATTAAGTGGAGCAAAGGAAAGCCTCATCTACAAATGGTGCTGGGAAAACTGGGCAGCTACATTTAAAAAATGAACTTAGACCTCCTTCTAACACCATGCACAAAAGTCAGATCAAAATGGATTATAGATCCCAACATCAGACATGAATCTATAAGGTACATCGAAGAAAACATAGGAGAAACACTCTACGACATCGAAACGAAAAGTATCTTTAAAAGACGACACACTAGTGACCAAGCAAAATGGAAGCAAATATAAACAAATGGGTTTATATAAAATTGAAAAGTTTCTGCACCTCAAAAGAAACGGTGACCAAGATACAAAGACAATCCACAGAGTGGGAAAGGATATTCACCCAATACCCATCTGACAAGGGGTTAATATCCAGGATATATCAGGCACTGGTAGCACTCCACAAGAAAAAAAACAGCTAACCCCATCAAAAAATTGGGAGAAGAAATTAACAGAAGCTTCCAAAAAGAAGAAATTCAAATTGCCAAAAGGCACATGAAAAAGTGCTCTTCATCTTTATTCATCAGGCAGATGCAAATCAAAACAACAATGAGGTACCATCTCACACCACAGAGACTGGCACACATCCAAAACAGTAAGAACAACCGGTGCTGGCGTGCATTTGGGGAAAAAGTGACTCTCATCCACTCTTGGTGGGAGTGCCGACTGGTCCAGCCCTTTTGGAAAACAATATGGGCATTCCTCCGAAAACTAGATATTGAGCTCCCATTTGATCTCAAAGGAATATACCCTTGAGACTGAAAAACACATAGCAGAAACACTATCTGTACTTCTTTATTCATCTCTGCACTATTCACTATAGCTAGAATCTGGAAACAACCTAAATGCCCGAGAACAGAGGACTGGCTCAAGAAACTGTGGTTCATCTACACTATGGAATAATATGCAGCTGTCAGAAAAGATGAAATTATGAAATTTACCTGCAAATGGATGGACATGGAGACTATCATGCTGAGTGAAGTTAGTCAGAAGGAAAAGGACAGATATAGAATGACTGCATTCATTAATAGGATATAAATAGATACCAGTGTTTTACTAAATGTGTGAAGTGCGTAATGGCATATTAAAACTCACCATTGAATATACACAAAGAGACTTAAGTGATAAACTCTAAATATCTGCAGGGCTAGCCACAATGTGTAAAATAAGAGGGAGAGAGATGCAGAGACAGAGAGAGAGAGAGAGAGAGAGAAAGAGCGGGTACTGGGGTCCCTGCTATTGAGGCAGCCTGTGGTGGGCGGGGGGGGTGGGGGTACATTGGTGGTGGAAATGGGGCACTGGTGTAGAGATGGATGCTGGTATACTGTACTACCAAGAACCAATTATGAACACCTTTTTTCATTGTATGTCTCACGGTGGTATAATAAAAAATTTAAAAAAGAAAAAGAAAAAAAAATAAAATAAAAACTTCTGCACCTCAAAAAAATGGTGACCAAAATGCAAAGACAGCCCATAGCAGCGTGGGAAAGAATATTCACCCAAGGCCCATATGATAAGGGGTTAATATTCAAAACATATAAG
>JAJIBD010036298.1:0-10043 GCA_021461705.1 Cryptotis parvus
CATAAATATATATGTACATATTATGATACCAATATCCAAGGTCAAGTGAAACATATATCAGGAGGTCTTGTCAAAGGTGGAAATTATCACAAACGTGTGGGAGTCAGAGGTTAGGTAAGACAGAAAATGGAACAGTGTGCTAATAATTGTCGAGGGTACTAATGCCAACCTAGAACTGAGCATTAAATAGAGGCAAAAGGATACACATGACAACCTTTTAATGTATGTTCTGTAATCCATAGTCTGGAAGGGAAGGAAAAGAGAAAGAGAGAGAAAGGGAAAGAAATAAAGAACCTGCCATGGAGGTGGGCTGGGGAAGGGGTGGGAACCGGGACGTTGGTGGTGGGAGATGGGCACTGGTGGAGGGACGGGTGCTGGAACACTGTATGACCAAAACCCAAATATGAACTTTTTAATTGTATATCTTTGTAATTGTAAAAATAAAAAATTTAAAAAAAAAAAAGAAACAATGACCAAGATACAAAGACAGTCCACAGAATGGGAAAGAATATTCACCCAATACCCATCTGATAAGAGGTTAATATCCAGGATATATCAGGCACTGGTAGAACTTTACAAGAAGAAAACAGCCAACCCCATCAAAAAAATGGGGAGAAGAAATGAACAGAAACTTCGACAAGGAAGAAATTTGAATGGCCAAAAGACATGAAAAAGTGCTCATCATCATTAGTCATCAGAGAGATGCAAATCAAAACAACAACGAGATATCCTCTCACAGCACAGAGATTGGCACTTTTCCAAAAGAGCAAGAACAACAAATGCTGGCGTGGATGAGGGGGAAAAAGGGACTCTCATTTGTTGGTGAGAATGTCGACTAGTACAGCCTTTTTTTCGAAAACAATATGGACATTCCTCCAAAGACTAGAAATCGAGCTCCCATTTGACCCAGCCATAACCACTCCTGGGAATATACCCGGGAAGCCTAAAATACGCAGTGGAAACACCATCCCTACTTTTATGTTCATAGCAGCATTATTCACAATAGCCAGCATCTGGAAACAACCAAACTGTCCGAGAATCAATGACTGGATAAAGAAACTTTGGTATAGCTACACAATGGAATAGTATGCAGCTGTCAGAAAAAATGAAGTTATGAAATTTGCCTATAAATGGATGGACATGGAGAGGATCATGTTGAGTGAAATTAGCCAGAAGGAGAGAGACAGATAAAGAATGACTGCATTTATTTCCATGACATAAATAAATAAATGAATAAATATATATATATATACATATATATACATATATATATATATATATATATATATATATATATATATATATATAGTCACTGTCACTGTCACTGTCTTCCCGTTCATCATTGATTTGCTTGAGCGGGCCCCAGTAACATCTCCATATGTCCTGTCTCATGCTAGCAGAGCCCAAGGGCATCTGCTTGCTCCAGGAACATAAAGAACCTCAATCCATTCCGAAATGAGGTCTATAATTGTTACTGGTATTTGGCATATCAAATATAACACGGGTAGCTTGCCAGGCTCTGCTGTGCAGGTAGCATACTCTTGTAGTCATCTCTAAGTCCAGCATTTATTGATGAACTGTGCTGCCGCAAGTGGCTGCGTGAGCCAGGCTGTGATAGGCTGGTCTGCTGGGTGGAGTTCTGATGAGAAAGAAGTCCGGATGTGTAAAACGGAGGCCCTCATGGAGTGGGGGTCATCTGACTTGTTGCAAGGCTCTGCTGGGGTGGCAGGCCAGGGCTAGAACCCGCCATCACAAACGTGTGGGAGTCAGAAACTAGGTAAGACAGAGAATGGAACAGTATGCTATTAATTGTTGAAAGTGCTGATACCAACCTAGAACTGAGCAAGCAGCCGTATGGTTCATCAATAAATGCTGAACTTAGAGATGACTACAAAAAGTATGCTACCTGCACGGCAGAGCCTGGCAAGCTACCCGTGTTGTATTTGATATGCCAAATACCAGTAACAATTACAGACCTCATTCCAGAATGGATTGAGATCTTTATGTTTCTGGAGCAAGCAGATGCCCTTGGGCTCTACTAGCATGAGACAGGACATATGGAGATGTTCCTGGGGCCCGCTCGAGCAAATCGATGACAGTGGTCACTAAAAGTAATTTGTTGCAATTCTGGGTAAAATAGAAAAGGACCCACTGGAAGTTACTATAGTCAGCTTTTTTTTTTTTCTGCAACCTTTCTTGTGCTCTAGTCTACTCAAATTCTTGAGAGTGAAATAGGGGGAAAATTAAAATTTAACAGAGCAGATCACCGCATGAGAAAATATGTTAAATATGGGTTCAACTATTGATCACCTTAAGTCATTGCTGTAACGGGATTGATAAAAATAAAAATCCCATTCCTGTCTTCTGAAAAGTTTTAAAAATGCTATTTGTAGGGTACAACAAAGTTCAAAAGAGGAAAGAGAAAGTTCTGCATGATATATGACAATAATATAATACGAACAAAATAGAAATAAGGAGCAGAAAAATGTCCCATCTTACTTTAAGAAAAATATGCTTTTATTTGCTTTGAAAGCAGAGTCTTAGAAGGGCTGGAGAGATACAGTGCATAGAACACTTGCTTTGCATGAGGCTGACCTGGGTTCTATCCTTGGTGTTACATATGATTCCCTGAGTTCTGCCAGAACTGATCCCCTGAGCACAAGCCAGGAGTAAGCTATGAACTACCAGATGTGGCCCAAAACCACTCCAAAAAAGACAAAAATAGAGTCCTGGAAAAATCTATGCTTTTGTAATTACTAAAATATTTTACATAATTATAATGTAACTCATTTATAATCTCTTCACAGAAAACACTGCTTGTCTCACAGAGCTCTTGGTTTTTCTTAAGGAGAAATCAGTTATGGTGTCAATATCAGCCTTAGTAAAAAATTCTGCCTTCTCTGCATTGTGTTTAAGCCTTTATATGCATGGATGTGTAAAATGAATATTATTCATACACAATAAAAAAACAAAATCCTATAATTTTCAATAACATGAATGGATCTTAAAGACTGAAGAGAAACATCAAATAGACAAGATTGTGTTCTAGCATAATGACCTCAGAGCTGCGCAGCTGTAGTATACTGCACATTTTCAACAAAATGACAGATCTACCAAACCACAATCCCTGAAAAACAACAACAACAAACAGCAGACAGCTATGTGAGCAGTTTCTGCACATGGAAAGATCACAGAACATCAGAGAGAGTAGTAAACAACTGTCACACAATTTTGCACAGTGCCTTGTTTTGGAGACTGAAGTCTTCATGGCCATTTCAAAAGTCTGATCTCTCAGGACAATATTGGTGGTGGGACAACTACAGCAGGTGTAGAAGTGGAGACTGTATTCTGGAAAACTGGAACACTGAGGAGTGAAGATCCATGGCTGAGTGCTGGGGAGAGGACAAACAGAAACCAGATATGAAGGACGTCATGTTACTAGAAAAATCAAATATCGTGGGCTAAAGGATAAAATATGCTCAGAGCCTGCTGTTGCTAGTGCCGGAGGTCACTAGCAAATTCTGTGCTGGAGGGCACGGTACTTGTTGAAAGTAGTTGCAGGCAATTTGATCAAACCCTTGGATCCAGGCAAGTGGAAATTGCTAATCTTTGAGGAGGTCTTTGGTCTCCTCCTATCAGAGGTTGTTCTCTACAACTGTATTATAATATTATGATACTTATGTGTTATGATACCTGTTCTACCCGCTCCTAGGGCCATTCCTGGGATTTGTTTACCCATAGTACTTATTGCATCAATACACAGGCTCTGGCAGGTTAAGTGTGTGCTTCCAGGGAAAGTTTTACAATTAGAAATTTATGGAAACCTGTTGAACATGGTTCAACATGTTTCCTCTTTCAGAGAGAATTGAGGAAGGTCTACAAAACAGGCAATTTTTCAGGGTCGGAGCAATAGCACAGCAGGTAGGGCCTTTGCCTTGCATGTGGCCGACCCAGGTTTCATCCCCGGCATCCCATATGGTCCCCCAAGCTGCACCAGGAGCAATTCCTGAGCAAAGAGTCAGGAGTAACCCCTGAGTATCGCAGGGTGTGACCCCCAAAAAAAAAAAAAAAAAAAAGAAGAAGAAAGAGGCAATCTTTCATGGTTAACACCTCTAGTTAGTGAGAAATGACTCCCCCACACTCATCTGTGGCCATTATTGGAACTGCAGTCTAATCACAGCTGCACCCACAGGTCTTAGATTGCTCTTCTCCTGTCTGCATCCCTATGGAAGATTTGGGCTGCAGAAGCTACTGATCAAAACTGGACTACAGCTACGAAGGAAAGAGAACCTGACACTACTGAACAAGCTATGATAATAAATTGGCCTTGAAAATTACCTTCCTGAGTTCAGAGACCAGTCCCTATGAAGGCTTGGATTCATGGTTCTCTCTAGCAGCAACCTCTTTGCTATGCACTCCTGGGATCTAGCCTCTGTCACTAGTAGAGATATAGTCACCCAAACAGTTTCAAAGGCTTTAATGTAAATACTAGACTATTTACACTGGAAATAGTCTAGCATTATAACCTGAAACATGTAAACATAACAAAAACTTACACACCAAACTAAGGAAAGACATCTGCTTAGTTAAACTCATAGAAATTGAAATATTGGGCCGGAATGATAGCACAGCAGGGAGGGTGTTTGCCTTGCATGCGGCAGATTTGATCCCCAGCATCCCATATCGTCCTCCGCACAGTACCAGGAGTAATTCCTGAGTGCAGAACCAGGAGAAACACCTAATCATTGCAGGCATGACCCCAAAAAAATGCAAAAAAATTAAATATCACTTCTAAAAATTGAAAAAGAAATAAAAGAATACTTCACAAATGATGTATCATTTTGTAACACAAATGATACAAAAATCCTGGGGAAAATGGAAATACAACAGAACAAGGCATTTTACTTTAAAAAGCAACAGATTTAACAATGCTTACCAAACTAGAAACAATTGAACAAAACGAGAGCTACAAATGGATCAAGAAAACAAAAAGTTCCAACTATAAATAATAGAGGTAAAGGGCTAGACAGATAGCTCAAGTCGTAGAGCACATGCCTCATAAGTGAAGTCCTTAGCTTGATTCCTGGCCTTGCACAGTTGTTGAAGAATAACTGGGAATAGCCCATATTCTCCTCCTCCCAAATGCTATCTGGTGTGGCCCTGGTTCCCCTGAGGAACACTGGGCTGAGCAATTCACCTCCAGGACCAAGCACAGAACCATCAGTCCATCGGAGCAACCTCCAGCCCTCTTGATCCCTACTGGAGTTGGACCCTTTAAATAAAACATGAATATAATAGTCAAAGTAAAAGTTATCACTGAGGACCAATATTAAATAAGAAGTGACTGACAGGATAAACAAGCTGGAACAATTGGTAATGAAAGACACTCATACAGATCAGCAAGTCTTTCTTTCTTTTTCCTTCCTTCCTTCCTTTCTTTTTTTCTTCCTTTATTTTGTTCTTTATCCCCCAGCCCCCATGTGGCTCTCCAGCATTCCCTGCACCTTGATTGAATAGGCCTCCCTTGCTCCACTTTATGAATCATGCTTCTTTGTTATCGATTAGCTGTCTGTAGGTCAGGAGGATTTAATCTCTGAACTCTTAATTCTAATTTATTAGACAGTCTAACTGTATACATTTACATCATGCTGTTTTAATAACTATAGCTTTATAGTATAGCTTACAGTTGGGAAATGCAGTATCTCCCAGCTTATTTTTTTTTTTCCAAAATGGTTTTGGCAATCCCATACAAATGTTTTTAGTGATAGATCTTAGTCTTTAATGAATATATGGGAATTTTCATGAGTTTTTGCATTGAATCTGTATAGCACTTTAGGTAGGATGACTGTTTTGACAATGTTGATTGTTTTTAATCCATGAAGTTGGGATATTTTCCATTTCTGTATGACCTCTTTTATTTCATTCATGGGTAATTTATAATTTTCATGGTATATAACTCCCACATTTTTTGCTAAGCTGACTTTGAGTCACTTAATTTTCTTTTAAATGAAAAAAATTCTCTTTACAATTTTAAATGGAGCAGTCTTTATCATATCCATACTTCCTAGTTCATTATTTTCCTATATCAATGCAACAGGTTATACAATATAGAATTTATTTCTTTGAAAGACTATGCTGTATGAATTAATAACATAATAATGTATGTATTTGACAATTAAAATAGGACAGAAAAATAAACCTGAAGAATATCAGCAAATTAAACCAGACTATAGAGGGGGAAATCTAATAGAAGAATGAAGCACCAAATAATATTAATGTACCTAATTCAGAGTTTATTGCAGAATCCTCAAACACCCTTGGTAGAAATAATCAAGTCTACCATTATTTTTCATTAAAAAAAGAGAGAAGTAGAACTAAAGCAATAGTTTTACACATATGTAAAACATAAAAATAAAGTATATTAGAAAGCAAAAAATCTACTTTATAGGCAAAAATGAGTAAGCAATGACCCAAGTCAAAGAATAGTCTTGAACTTTTTAAATCATCAGATAAAGACTCTTTTACATATCCATATTCCAGGAATAATATGTTTTTAAAACACATTATCTCCAAAGGAATAAAAACTAAACTTTTTTAGAATCCGATGCTGCATTACTAAATATCAGAAGAGACGTCTCACATGGTTATGAGAACTGGTTTGGCCCAAGAATTATTCCCTCCAAAGTTCTTTTTATATATAAAGGAAAGATAGGATCTTATGAGCAAGGGAGCTGAGTATGTATCATTTTTTAAGGAGCCAAATAATATTTAACTAAATGAAAGCTTAAGAAAAGAGATAATAGCATAGAATTTAAGGGTGAACAATTAAACAAAGAGTTAAGAATAAAGATTATTTTTAAGTCTGGTTAAATAACTAATTGTAAATATTAAAAATTATTTCTGAAACCAAAGATACAGAATAGAAAAACAACAATTTAGAAACAATAATCTGATAATTTAACAGATGAATTCTTTCAAACTTTTAAGGAACAGATAATTCCCATGCTATTTAAACTTTCTCAGAGCATATGAAAATATGGAACACTTCCCAGTTAATTTTATAAAGTCTGCATGACTCTCAAATCAAAACCTAAGAACAAAAATAGAAAACTACAAGTTAATTTCACTTGTTATTTTAATCTAAAAGTCTAACTAAATCATTAGCAATGGAATCCACCAGTATATTAAAAGAATAATATACCATGACAAGAAGAATTTATTCCAGGAACAAAATGATAATTTGATCTTTTTAAATCAATATATATTAACACAATAATAAGGCAAAAACACAAAAAAATATCTTGAGGGAGACTTAAAAGGTATTTAAAAGGATGCTAGTCATTCCCTGCTTTGTTTTGAAGATAAGTAAACTTGAAATAAAAAGGAAACTCCACAAAGCTAATAGATAATATTTACTTTGCATCTAGTTCTAGCATCACACTTGGTAATACATTAGATACATCTTTAAAGTAAGAAATAAACATTAAAATAAGCTATCACTATATGATATAGCTATATAACATAAAAAGTTCTAAACCATCAATGAGCAATGGAAATTCTATTAAATTATATTTAAACAGAAAAAATACTTATTTTACCTACAAAATCAACAGGGAAATAATAAGCAGTACTAATTAGAAAGTGAGGTATATAATAATGAATATATACATAACTGGTTAATAACTTTATGATATACTATGAAGAAAATATATAAATAAAATTTTAATCAAATACTTAAAATTTTTACTTTAACCGTGTTGTTATGTCTGGGAATGAGTTCATCCTTCTTTGACACACTCCCTTGTCAACATTAATACAAATTAGAATACTCGAAAGCTGTAACTAATTCAAGTCTTATGCTATATTACTGTAGATCAGAAATTCAAAAAAATAAAGAGGAGTAAGTAAGGTTGAAGGTCTAGGTCATCTAGATTTTCATTAAAGAACTAAAAATTCTCTATTCAAAATGAAAGACAAGAATCATTAACTGCTTAAAGGCAGAAGACAATGGAATGCTATCTTTAAAACCCTATGAGAAAATGATGTCAGCAGAGGAGTAAAACCACTAACCCACTGGATTAAGAATAACTCTAAAATCCAGAGACACCTCCTGATGCCATCAGCCCCAAAGCCCAGCAGCTCCCTGCTCTCCCAACTAGGTGCATTCCCCAGGGGCAGGCCCCAGGGCACTCCTTTCCAGGATAAAGGGCTGGAACTTTGAGAAGGGGACCAAGCCACACCCAGCTTCTTCAGATCTTCCACTGGACTATTTCCACCCCGACCCCTGACTCCAGAACCACCCACCGACACTCCAAAATTCAAAACCCACGCGCCCTCACAAATATCTATCTACCTGAGATACCACTGAGCATTTACCCCTACGTTCTTTGCTATACATCCCTAACTGCAAAGTAATTCAGGCACCTACTAACTCTATTGACTAGGCACCCAGACACACATTTTCAACCCACGGTAGTCATTATGGTAAAGCAACGCAGAATTCCTTCAAGCTCTACCGGAAGTCACTAATACAGATGAGTCAAGCAATAACAATGAGCTATATAACCTCTCTGAAAAGGAGTATTGGAAGGAACTGTTAAAGATTCACAAGGAACCCAAAGAAACAATGGAATACAAAGTCAATAAAATACAAGAGGATATGAGAGCAGAATTGAGTAAATTTCAGACCAAAGTACAAGCAGAAATGACAGATATTAAAAATGAGGTAAGTGAACTGAACAACACAGGGGAAGGCCTCCAAAGCAGAGTAACAGCTACTGAAGAAAGAATTAGTGATTTCGAAGACGAGGTTCAGAGATTGTGTAGACAACATCAGAAGATGGAAAAAGACTCACAATCAACGAACAGACTACCAGAGAAAATCGGGATGAAGCCAAAAGGAACAACATACACATCATTGGGGTCCCAGAAGGGCAAGAAGAAAACCCTGATGAAGAAGAAACTGTCAAAGCCATCATCGCTGAGAAGTTCCTGAACTGAAGAAAGCATGCTTCCAGATACAAGAGGCCCGTAGGATACCAGCTAAAAAAAAAAAAAAAAAAAACCCAATAAGAATACACCAAGACACATCCTTATTAAAATGACAAAAATGATAGACGGAGATAGAATACTGAAAACAGCAAGATCAAAAAAGGAAATCACATACAAAGGAGCATCCCTGAGATTTACAGCAGACTTCTTAGATGAAACACTCCAAGTCCAAAAACAATGCTGGGATATTGTGAAAAGACTCAATGAACTGCAGGCTTCACCAAGAATTCTTTACCCAGCTAGACTTACTTTCAGATGTGAAGGAAAGATACACAACTTCATGGATAAACAACAACTCAGGAAATTCATAGACTCAAAACAAACTTTAAAAGAAGGATTGAAGGGTCTATTGTAAAATAAGACAACCCAAAACCACAACAAGTTTAAACAGAAAGATGGCACAAAATCCAATGACAATAATATCATTCAACGTCAACGGTCTAAATGCACCAATTAAGGGACACAGAGTGGCAAAATGGATTAAAAAACTGAGTCCAACATTTTGCTGCCTACAAGAAACACATCTGAATAATCAGAGCAAACAAAGACTCAAAGTCAAAGTCTGGAAGACCATTCTCCACGCAAACAACCCTCCAAAAAGGCAGGTGTGGCCATACAAGTATCTGACAATATAGATTTCAGGCTGAAAAAGGTTCACTATCACTATCACTATCTTCCCGTTAAACATCCATTCGCTACAGCAGGCCCCAGTAATATCTCCATATGCCCTGTCTCATGCTAGTAGAACCCAAAGGCATCCGCTTCCCCAGGAACATAAAGAGCCTCAAACAATCATATTAGGTCACGGAAAAGATCAAATATAAATGTTACTGGTAATTGGCATATCATTACTACACGAGCAGCTTGCCAGGCTTGCCGTGCAGGTGGCATACTGTTGTAGTCACCTCTAAATAAAACATTTATTGATGAACCACGTGGCAGCTAGCGGCCGTGTGAGACAGGCTCTGATAGTCTGGTCTGCTGGGTGGTTG
>JAJIBD010036300.1:0-14408 GCA_021461705.1 Cryptotis parvus
TTCCTTCTCTGTCTTACTTAATCTCTGACTCCCGCACATTTGTGGTAGATTCCACCTGTTGACAAGACTTTCTGATTCATGTTTTTGCATAACCTTGGATATTGGTATCAAAATACATATATATTTATAACATGCAGATAAATGCAGTCATTCTATACCTGTCTTTTTCCTTCTGGCTAATTTCACTCAACATGATCCTCTCCATTTCCATCAATTTATAGGCAAATTTCATAGCTTCATTTTTCCTAACAGCTGCATAGTATTCCATTGTGTAGATGTACCAAGGTTTCTTTATCCAGTCATCAGTTCTCGGGCACTCTGGTTGTTTCCAAATTCTGGCTATTGTGAATAGTGCTGCTATGAAAATAAAAATGCAGATGGTGTTTCCACTGTGTGTTTTTTTGCTTCCCAGGGTATATTCCCAGGAGTGGTATGGTTGGGTCAAATGGGAGCTCAATTTCTAGTCTTTGGAGGAATGTCCATATTGTTTTCCAAAAAGGCTGTACCAGTTGACATTCCACCAACAATGGATGACAGTTCCTTTCTCCCTGCATCCATGCCAGCATTTGTTGTTCTTGTGTTTTTTGGATATGTGCCAATCTCTGTGGTGTGAGATATTTCATTGTTGTTTTGATTTGCATCTCTCTGACAATTAGTGATGATGAGTATTTTTTCATATGCCTTTTTGTCCATTCAAATTTCTTCCCTTGTCGAAGTTTCTGTTCATTTCTTCTCTCCATTTTTAATGGGGTTGGCTGTTTTCTTCTTGTAAAGTTCTACCAGTGCCTGATATATCCTGGATATTATGAGAGTTTCCATCCTAGATGTAGCTTCTATCTCTCTGAATGTTCTTCCTGGAATAAAAGCAATACCAAGTAGGAACAAAATCAAGAAATATCTGTCATACTGAAGAATCCAAGAGTCAGGTATCTATGGGTTCCAGCCAGGATGCATCTATGGATTCAGCCAGGACACATCCCTAATAACCAATCATCATGGATAGGGAGACTCAACATCAAAATGGTAATACTCCCTAGAGCTTTATATAGATTCAATGCGGTCCTTATAAGGATACCCATGACATTCTTCAAAGAAATTGACCAAGCACTCTTGTAATTTGTACAGAATACTAAATTCCCACAGATAGAGAAAGAAATATTTGGGAAAAATAAATGTCTTTTTTTGAAGCCTATTAGCAGTCACTTTAAGTATTTTGCTGACTCTTCATTGGGTGCATATAAACTAAAATTTTTAAATGCAAAAAATCAATTTTATAAAAGGTCACTTGTCACTTGTCTTCCCATTGTTCATTGATTTCCTTGAGTGGGCACCAGTAACGTCTCCATTCATTGGGAATGAGGCTCATTATTTACTGTTTTTGGCATATTGAATACACCACAGGTAGCTTCCAGGCTCTGCCGTGACTCTAGGTTCATACCAGGGGGCCCAGTCTTTTTCTATGTCAGACCATCAACCATCCAGGGCCCACAGGGCAGAACCCTGGGTGTAGACAAGTCTGTCTCCTGTCTGCCACCTGCCAATGTAGTCGGTCACCGCAGTCACACCTGCAACCTCGAGGGGCAGATTATAAAAGGTATTTATATAAAGTCAAGATGACAGAAATCATGTCAACTGCCTCTTACACCATAGTGCTTTGAAAATGAAAAAAGAACAGGAAAAACACTCAAATACTTAGAATTTAGCAAAATAAAAGATTTTCTGTGTCAAAAAGAAAATAAAATAGAACAAAAACAAATTGGGACTCCAACTATGGCTGAATTTATCACTGTATCACTGTCTTCCCGTTCATCATCGATTTGCTCGAGCGGGCCCCAGTAACATCTCCATATGTCCTGTCTCATGCTAGTAGAGCCCAAGGCATCTGCTTGCTCCAGGAACATAAAGAGCCCCAATCCATTCGGAATGAGGTCTATAATTGTTATTGGTATTTGGCATATATCAAATACAACACGGGTAGCTTGCCAGGCTCTGCCTTGCAGGTAGCATACTCTTGTAGGCACCTCTAAGTCCAGCATTTATTGATGAACCGCGCAGCCGCAAGCAGCTGCGTGAGCCGGGCGCTCCTTTTCCCCTTCTTTTGGGTAGGACTCCTCTCGGCTGAGATCCTTTCTCTTTGGTGGGAGACATGGGCTCTCTTGTATGGTCCAAGTTCTCACCAGAGCGAGAGTTCTTTCATTATATTGGATTACGGTGGTAAACTCGCAGACATGGGGCAGAGCTGCTACTGGCTCTCCCTGTGAACAGCCGCTCATGAGGCGCCCGGGAGGATGGTGGGTTCTAGCCCTGGCCCACCATCCCAGCAGAGCCTCGCAACAAGCCAGAAGACCCCCTCCATGAGGCCTCCATTTTCCACATCCGGACTTCTCTCTCGTCAGACCTCCACCCAGCAGACCAGCCTATCAGCGCCCGGCTCATCGAGTTCCACCCTGCAGCAGTCTTTCTTAAATCCGGCTCAGGTATGCCGGTCCAGAGACTTGCAGACATGGGGCAGAGCTGCTACTGGCTCTCCCTGTGACCAGCCGCTCATGAGGCGCCCGGGAGAGGATGGTGGGTTCTAGCCCTGGCCCACTATCCCAGCAGAGCCTCGCAACAAGCCAGAAGACCCCCCACTCCATGAGGGCCTCCATTTTCCACATCCGGACTTCTCTCTCATCAGACCTCCACCCAGCAGACCAGCCTATCAGCGCCCGGCTCATCGAGTTCCACCCTGCAGCAGTCTTTCTTAAATCCGGCTCAGGTATGCCGGTCCAGAGACTTGCAGACATGGAGCAGAGCTGCTACTGGCTCTCCCTGTGACCAGCCGCTCATGAGGCGCCGGGAGGGATGGTGGGTTCTAGCCCTGGCCCACCATCCCAGCAGAGCCTCGCAACAAGCCAGAAGACGCCCCACTCCATGAGGGCCTCCATTTTCCACATCCGGACTTCTCTCTCGTCAGACCTCAACCCAGCAGACCAGCCTATCTGAATTTATAAAACAATTTTTTTTTGCTTTTTGGGTCACACGCGGAGATGCTCAGGGGTTACTCCTGGCTCTGCACTCAGGAATTACTCCTGGTGGTGCTCAGGGGACCATATGGGATGACGGGGATCGAACCGGGTTGGCTGCATGCAAGGCCTTACCCACTGGACTATCGCTCCGGCTCTGAATTTATAAAAACAATTTTATGCTTTAAAAAATAAAAGAATGGGTCTAGAGAGATGGTCACGTGGGTAAGGTGTTTGCCTTGCATGCAGCAAACCTTGGTTCGATCCTGGGCATCTCATATACCCTGGAGTCCCACCAGGACTAATTCCTAAACACTGAGCCAGGAGTCAGTCAACCCTGAGCAACACTGAGTGTGACCCCAAAAACCAAATCAAACCAAAATAAAACACAAAAAGACACAAGAAAGTGGGATATGTATTTAAGGAAGAATATAAATGGGGGGAAGCCTAAGGAAAAATATATATGTATCTGATAAGTGAGTTGGTTTTGATTTGTGATACTACTGTATTTTGTAGTAATTAATGGTATTTCTAATGGCTTTTTGGTTTTGCTATTTTGTTTATTAGTTTATTCAATAGGGCTTAATATTTTGTCTACTTGTCAGGGACTGTGAGTATTTATAATAGGCCAGGGAGATCATTTAGTCTTGAGAGCTGACCAATATATTAGCAAAGTACACTAATATGAAACTAAATAAAAATTTAGCCTGTCAGCTGTATTAGCCATTTTTTAGTGCTCAAGAGTCACACATAGGGGACTGGAGTGATAGTCCAGTGGGTAGGGTGTTTGCCTTGTATGCAGCAAGCCCATGCCAGCCTAGGTTCAATCCCCAGCATCCCATATGGTCCCCGAGCACCGCCAGGAGTGATTCCTGAGTGCAGAGCCAGGAGAAACCCCTGAGCATTGCCAGTGTAACCCAAAAACTCAACAACAACAACAAAAAGAGTCACACATGGATAGGAATTACTGCATCAAAAAGCACAAATGCAAAAATGTTCAGAGTTGCCAAGAATCCTAATGGACAGACTTGACTTAGAACATTATTGAGGTATATTATCTCTGTTGGAAGAGAGGAAGTTCTAGCTAAAGCAATGGTAATGAGAAGGGGGCACAGGTGCCTGAGATACTTAAAGGTGATACAGAGAAGGGGTGACACTTTGGATGTTTTTCAGTATCTCCCCAAGGTGATTGGGTTGATAAAAGAACTACCCACTAGCATAAGTATAGAAAAGGAAACAGGTTTCAGGTAAAGAAGGTAGAAATCAAATTTGAACCCAGAAAAGCTATGGATAGGGCTGTACAAAATCAGTGACATCTTCCAGACTGCGGGGTCTCAGAACATGATCTAAGGGGGTCAGTGAGATATCAGAGTAGGTAGGGCACTTGCCTAGCATGGGGCTGATCCTAGTTGATCCTGGCATCCCATTTCATTCCCTGAGTACTACCGGGAGTGATCCCTGAGTGCAAAGCCAGGAGTAATGCCTGAATACCTTTGAGTGTGGCCCAAAAAGGAACCCCCCCAATGGGAAGCCACTGGAGTCCCCAACAATATCAGGACAGGTATTGCCCTGCAGTCGGGCACCGACTCCGAGGCTGCCGGGGAACAGATGAAAACTCACGAGTCCGGCGCAGTTTCAAAAGGATTTTAATAGTACAAGCTCTACCACCACAATCCAATATAATGGAAGACCTCTAGCTCTGGTCAGAACTTAGACCATACATGAGTGCCCAAGTCTCCTCTACTAAAGAGGATTCCACCAGAGAGAGACCCACCAAAGTGTATCCCCACCAGAGAGGAGCAGTGTCTCAATTCAGTTCCCTTATGTACACAAAAGCAATCCTAACTTCAGGGAGGGTCCTGTCAACAATGATCAACTAAACAGCTTCTAGATAGATGAGTGTAGAAGGGTGGTGCCTCACCCTACTACAGGTATAAACAAATGATTATGCCAAGGACTAATCCCTTTTTTTACATAAGAGATTATCTCTTTTGTAAAACACTGGAGGAAGAGAGAGAGAGAGAGAGACTGGTATAAAGTAGTATATCTTAATTTTATGGGCTTCATGTAATCTAGATGGTATCCACACAATATCCTTCTTATTTATTATCTGCACCAGGGTAATTCTGAGTAACTTGTTCTCTGTATACTGAAAGGGTCACACTTGCCTGCTTGAGGGCAAACTAGTATGACCCTTCCTATAATCTTAAATGATAGTCTCAATGTAACCAGGGTGGTAGTCTCCTGGTAAATTCTAACTGTCCCCTGCTGGGATCAGTGGGTCTAAAGAGGAGCTGTGCCCAATCTAGATAACATAGAAGTCATAGTATTTATATAATGATAATTCAGAAGTTACTCATTCAGAGTCAAGGTGATTTCTGTAACTGCCACACCCCTCCATCAGTGTTTACACAAAAGAGAGATCTCACTAGCATGAACCCTGGTTTAAGAACATGTAAATATATTAAACTAAGTGTATAGATGAAATAGATTAAACAGCAAAGCTTCCAAGCTAGTTCCTGTCATCCAACACTCCCTCCCACAAAATGTGATCTTGACCAGAGAACTAGTACAGAGGGTAAGTGCCTAGTCTAACCTGTGGCTGAACCTGGAGGTTTGGGCATCAGGAAATTCAGAGGCACGAGACGGTGAGTGGTAAGGACAAGTCCTGCAGAGCTCTGGCACTTAGGGCAGGGATTTCAGGCTATCCATGAGTCATGACATTGAGGAGCTAGTCTGCACCAATTAAAAATAAAAAAAAACTGCCCAGCAGTAGACCACTTGTCTTGTATGTGTGGCCCTGAGTTTGATTTCCAGCAATGTCCCCCTCCAAAAATAAGTAATACAGGGGCTGAAGCAATAGTACAGCAGGTAGAGTGTTTGCTTTGTACACAGCTGACCCAGGTTAGATCCCGGGATCCCATATGGTCCCCCAAGCACTGCCAGGAGTAATTCCTGAGTGCAGAGCCAGGAGTAACTCCTGAGCATTGCCAGGTGTGACCCCCAAAAAGTAAAAAAAAACCCAAATAAATAGCAGAGAATATATTAATATGTTGTAAATATAACTTAGATAAAGGTCTTATTCTGAGTATTCTCATATGCATGGCTGCACATGAGGTATATTCAATTTGTAAGGTAAAATCTGTGTTGTGTCCAATTCATTTTAATGTCACTGATGTATAAAACAAATACCACTATCTATAATATAGGACACTGGGACAGTGTCAGTTTTCTCCTAGTTGTCTAAATCCTGGCATATAGTAGAGATTACTAACGACACATTGCATGAAGGAATAAAACTAGAGGATAAAAAGAAAAACAAGCAAGAGTCAGATGGTAGAGATTTGGTGATAGTGAGAGCAGAAAGGGCCTTATCTCTGACTTTGCTCTGGTTGGAGCCAAAACCAGGCAACTAAGGTGAATGCACATTGAGGGTTAGAGATAGTGCAAGAGATAAAGTGTTTGCCTTGCAAACACCCGACCTGGGTCCAATCCCTGCATCTCATATTATCTTCTGAGCACCACCAGGAGTAATTCCTGAGAGTAGGGCCAGGAATAACATCTAAGCATTGCCAAGATCCCTGAGTGCAAAGTCAGGAGTAAGCCCTGAGCACCTTTGAGTATGGCTTCAAAGGTGCACTCAGAGATCATTGCCAAAAGCTATAAAATAATAATAATTATTAATAATAATATGCAGAACAAGAATATTCTCCAAGAATAGCTTCTTGGACAATATTGGCATAGGGAAAAAGCTGTGATACCTGTTTCTGTGCTGGCTTCTGCAAAACAAACCTAAGTGAAGTCAACATGCACCCTCCCCAACCTTTTCTTTCTTGAAACATCCTCCAAACCCAGCACTGAAACTAGAGAAAGACTACCTTGCAGGCTGTAGTGGTAAACTCACCATTGCTTAAGACCCAGTGCATGGGGATAAGACTCTGACTGCAGGATGTCAAGATGCTGGAGTTGGAGTAAAGCTGACCAGGAGCACTTGAGCAAATGGGCAAAGGCTTGGGAAGGGGCTGGAATGATAGTACAGCTGCAAGGGTGTTTGCCTTCCACATGGACCACCCAGATTCAGTCCCCAGCATTCAACATAGTCCCCTAAACACCACCAGGAGTAGTGCCTGAGTACAGAGACTTGAGTAATTCCTGAGCATCACCGGTATGGTCCAAAGACAAAAACAAGGGCCGGAGCGATAGCACAGCGGGGGAGGCGTTTGCCTTGCATGCGGCCGACCCAGGTTCGATCCCAGGCATCCCATATGGTCCGCCGAGCACAGCCAGGAGTAATTCCTGAGCAAAGAGCCAGGAGTAACCCCTGAGCATCACCGGGTGTGACCCAAAAAAGCCAAAAACAAAAACAAACAAACAACAACAAAAACAAAGAAAAAGAAAATGAAATTGGTTGGTAAAATGTGGTTATGACAGTGAAATTCCAATTCTGCAAAATGCAAATGGTTGGTAAGCTATGAATTACATTTAGAGTTTCATTGCACACCTTCATGGTCGGGGGGGGGGCCTTAGTAATAGAATGTGGCTGAGACTGTGTGAGTACCGACCACGTAATGCACTACTCCCGTAAGGTGCTACTCCTCAGGCCTGCAGGCTCACTGACACTCATGTCACTTTTGGAATGTTCAAAGTAAAATTTCAAAGTTTATGGGAAAATTCTCTCCTCTTGAACTCACATTCATTTCTCTATTCAATGAATAATAGGCCATTAAATTGTAGAAACTGTTTACTTCTCTTTTTTTCCAACCCATTAGTGATTTGTGACCCTTGTTTGATAAATTTATCTTATCTTGTCTCCAATAAGTCAGGAATTTGGAGCAGGCTCTGAAATCATTTCTGAACGACAGTTTCTCATGAGGTAACTAAGACTAGAAAAAAAGTTAAATGGTGTTTAAAGGACATGAAAAAACATGCTAAATCCATAGCAAATAAAAGTATCCATTTACTAATATAATTGAATCTTATGTTTTATTCTATAGAATAAAAAAGCAAGCTGTGTAAGAAATGAATTTATATTTGTTTTGGGGCTACACCCAGCAATGCCCAGGGGTTAGCCCTGGCCCAGCACTTAGAATTATTCCTGACAGTAGTGGAGGAACCAATATGGATGTTTCTGGTTGGATGCCTGCAAGGTAAGCACCTGACCTGCTGTATTACGACTCCTGCCCCCTTATTATTTTCTTAATGTGGTAATATTGACTCATAAGGCTTTACAAGCTTCAGCTGCATCCTTCACATCTACACAGCTTACTTTCCCTTCACCCTTAGCAATCTTTACACTGTCAAAATCTAAAGTTTGATTTTTTAGGTTGATTGGTTTATGTAGTGAGTGTGAATGTGTAGTGTGTGTGTGTGTGTGTGTGTGTGTGTGTACTTAGGGCACTAAACTCAGGAACTTACCCATGGAAGGCACATGTTCCACCAGTAAATCACATCCCGAACCCTTATTCAAAATCTGGAGAAACTAAGAGATACAAACAAGAGGATCAGGGCCAGAGAGTTAGCACCTTCCTTACACATAGTCTACCCAGGTTCAGTCCCTGGCACCCCTTATAGTAGCCTGAGCACTGCCAGGGGTGATCCCCGAGGGCAGAGCCAGGAGTAAGCACTAAGCTCTATTGGGTGTCCTCTCCCAAAACAAAACCAAAACACTAAATACAGGTGATTAAGCGGGAATACAAGGTGGGGATAGGTAGATGAGGGGGCATCACCCATTAGCAACAAGGCATGATGCCAGGCTCCAGGGCACTTTTGAGGCCTCAGCAGGACAGATCATTGAAAGAAGCTGACCACTATACAAATTGAAACTGTAGCATACATCATCTCATATCATATCATTGCTTCAAAAATCAATTTTAAAAGGTGTCTGTGCACTGACCAGCCAGGATCCATGGGCATTCAGAAGTGGAGCATGTTGTTTTCCCCAGGATTAAACTTCAAAGGTAGTGGGGGCTCTGCCCTCAAGGCGCTGCAGGACACAGTCTCCTCAGGCTGTTTCTGAGTTTGTCTATCTCTCATCTGGGTCCCTCAGAGTCTGGTCCCTGGCCTTCAGTGGAGGAAGATCAAGGATTTCCTGTAGGCTTAACTGAGGGGTTCTTCCAGCACACCCATATGGGCTACTACATAGCTCAACTCTGGGCAACTATAAGATGTTTCAGCTGAACAAAGGCTTTCAATGCAAACACACAAATGTAGATGACTGCCCACCTCCCACCACCCAGGTCACACACTTCCTTAAGTAAGAGGACCAGTGTTTAGAAATTCTAAAATTGCTTCAGTTTAAAAAAAAAAAAAAAAAAAACCTCTATCCTAGACTATTCACTAGAGGTAACTTTCTTCAGGCTTCCCTCTGGAAGCTAGGCCCTGAGGCTTGGACCTAAGTTTTCTGGACTTTACACTTTACTCCTTCAAGCCACACCCTTCCCCATTCCATGATGACCGTCACTCTGCTTCCCCAGGCAGGTGCCCCAACACGCCTCCATGCTGGCTTACCCAGCAGACTCCTTTGTGGGGCTTGGAGAAGGTGAAGTTCTGTAGACCACACGGGGCAGGTCCCCGAGAAAGGAGTCAATAAGTTGCCATCACTGTAGTGTGGACTCCACAGGGCAGCTGATAACACTACTAGGTCTGAAGACTTGAAGGCTCAACTGGCATCATGGGAGGCTCTGGCTCAGGGCCTCTGGCCTCCCTTCTGGCGTCCTCAACTGCTGAGCACAGGAGTCTTGTACTGAGCTAGTGGCCAGTCCTGCTAGTGCAAGCTGGGCACAGTAACAGCCAGTCACAGGAACTGCCCAGGGAGACTGAATGGAAATGGCTGTGCTCAGAAGAGCTGCCGCTGGGTGTGGAAATGTGGCCCCCAAAACTTCTGTAGATCCATCACTACCCACCTTACCTCTCAGAGCCCGTTTTCTCCAGATAAATTTCATTCATTCTGCCTGAAAATAAATTCAGACTTATGGACAGAGTGAACCAGGGGCCTCACTCCATTACTAAAAATATTTAAAATGTGAGGGTGAAGTGATAGCAGACAGGTCATTTGCCTTGCATGTCACTGAGACCTGGGTTCAAGCCTTGATACCCCATATGGTTCCTTGAGCATTGCCAGCAATGGTCCCTGAGTGCAGAGACAGGAGTAAGACCTGAGCACTTCTGGGTATGGCCCCAACCCTCCTCCAAAATAAAAATAAAAACTGGGGGCCAGAGAGATAGAACAGAGGTCATGGCACTTGCTGTGATATAGCTGACCCAATCCCTGACCCCTTAAGGACTTCCAGGAGAGATCCCTGAGAACAGAGCCAGGAATATGCCCCAAGCACTGCCAGATGTGTCTCCTCCAAAAAAAAATAAGAAAAACTGGGGCCAGAGCGATAGTACAGCAGGTAGGGCATTTGCCTTGCATGCGGCCGACCCTGGTTCAATCCCCGGCATCCCATATGGTCCCCAAGCACCGCCAGGAGTAATTCCTGAGTGCAGATCCAGGAGTAACCCCTGAGCATTGCCAGGTGTGACCCAAAAAAGCAAAAAAAAAAAAAAGACAGAAAGAAAACAACCTCAAAATATTAAATTTGCTGAAGATTTATACACTCCAGACATTTTGCTGAATACTACATATACACATTGGCTTCAGTCAACCTAAATGTTTTTCACATTGTCCCCACGTTGTCAGTGAAGAAGCTAATGTTTGGAAAGGGTAGGCAAGCACCAGGATCGCCCAGCAGTTAGGGGTGAGCAGGCTTAGAATGGTCCACGCACCCCACTGAGGACTTATGAGCAATCAAGCCAGCGTAAGCTAGCAGAGCTGCCATATCTGCATCTCAGCAGCCTCACAGCCTTGCCGTGTGCCTCAAACACATTACTTCCAGCTCTGGTCTTATCTGATCTTCATTTCTCTGTTCCTCATTTATAGGGTCCCATATTGAACAAATGATGTCAACACAAGGTGCTTGATGAACCTTCAAGGCATCTATCTGAAGCCCAGCTCAGTTCTCATACCTCTAGAACCTTCCATGTGTGTGTCTGCATTACTACAGTTCAATATTGGGTCACCCTAGAGGAATCTCTGAGCTACCAAGAACAAATAAAAACCTTCCTTGAACAAATCTTAATTTCCTTTTTGTGTGTTTCTTCATCTACCAAATACCAAATACCTCAGAAGATTGTGAGAATTGAATTATTGAATCCATAGAAAGCAATTTTTAAAATTTTTTATTAATTAAAAAACTGATTTGGGGCTGGAGTGATAGTACAGCAGGTAGGGTGTTTGCTTTGCTCTTGGCAGACCTGGGTTCCATCCCCGGCATTCCATATGGATTCCCAAGCACTCAGGAGTAATTCCTGAGTGCAGAGCCAGGAGTAACCCCTGACCATTGCCAGGTGTGACCCAAAAACCAAACCAAAACAAAACAAAACAAAAAACCCTATGATTCACAATGCTATTGATAGTTGAATTTTAGGCATATAATATTTCAACAGTAATCCCACCACCATTGTTAGCTTTCCTGCATCAGTGTACCCATATTCCCTCTCCACTCCCAACCCCTGCCCTCTGCCCTGCATGGAAACCAATTTTAAACTGTGACTATTTGTCATTAACTATTATTATTATTGGTATTGTCGTTTTATGACTCTCACAGGGGCAGGCAAGCATACAAAGGAATTTTAGAAAGATTTCTATCATGAAGATGAATGTTTGAAGTATCGAAATTCAAGGTCTAATCTTTGGGTATGCAAGAAATAATCTAACTCAGCAACTGCCATCCCCAGAGCTACAGGATAACCAGGAGTACAGCACCATAAGGCTACCAGAGATAAGATATAAAAGACTGTCTCTAACTTGCTATTTCTTGAGTTGCTGAAATAGATCTCTTAATTAGCAAGACAACTCCTTCTAGAGTCTCAAAGAAATTGAATAATGAATAGAAAAAGCTATCTAATAAGAAAAAAACAAGAATACTGTTGGCATTGGCTATTAGGGTCTCTTTTTTAGTAATTTCCCTTCTCCCCCTCCCTCCCTCCCTCCTGCCTTTGCTAAGCTTTCCAGAGACAGAGACAGCTGAGATCCTGGCCTTTGGGCGAAACCCATCTCAGTCTCCCATGCTGATTCACGGGCTCCACCAGCACTTCCTGTTCTGAAGAAGGAGGAGGGGAAGGGATGGCATGAACTTCCTGGTTGGCTCCCTGCGTGGGATTAGAGGTTGACTCTTGCTAGAAATGGGAAGAGACAATGGAGGATATCTTCCTTCTTTGTAATTTGGAAACCCAAGTCCCCACACCCCCAACTCTAATTCAAAGGACAATTCACTAGACATACTATGTAGTTTCTAAAAACCTGTGTAAAGACAGGCTTGCTCTCACCAAAGATTTGTAATGAAATTCTTAAAATAAAAATACAAGCTTTATTTTTGAAATCATATATGTTCTTGCAATCTGATCCTACCTTAATATTATTTGAATATTAAAATTATTGCAGACAGATAAGAGGGGTGGGAGCTGATAATGAGTTTTTCAGGAAATAATGTAACTAAGAAGAAATTTCCTGGCCATGAAGTAGGGCAAAGAACCACACTCCTTTGAGATGAAAATCTTGAACTTTGTGGAGATGGGGCAGCTAAACACCAATCAGATGCATAAACTGAGGCCACCCAGGGGAGAGTAGTTCCTTTCAAAAGGAGAAGCTATCTGAGAATCTAAAGGTCATGAGATAAGAATATAAAAGGACATTCAAGACTCCAAGGCTTTCACTGAGACAACACCCAGATTAACCTTTTTGGGGGTATAAAGTAGGGGTGTTGGGCACCATGCCCAGTAGTACTCTGGGCTTGCTACTGAACAGGTGCTTACTCTAGGTTCAACACACAGCGATCACTCCTAGTGGTGCTCAGATAACCTTATGGATGCCGGGCGTTGTACCCAGGTTGGTCATGCTCAAGGCAGGCAACCTATCCACTGTGCTAGCTCTCTGGTTCCCCAGTTTAACTATGCATGCAGAGAACTCCAGACCAAGATAATGTGGAGAAATTATATGTAACCTTCTCCCAAAGGCCATCCTAGACATTCCCCCCCCCTCAAGAGAAGCCACTCATGTTTGCCCACATATGTTTCATTCTCTTTATCTCCACTCATCTTTCATTCTTTCTTTCTTGACAGCTAGGAAAGATATTTTTAGATAAAAATGTATAAAATCAAACTCTTAGGAAAGTCTTGAATCTCAAAATTAGTATAATACACATCAAAGAACTTTAAAATTACAGTATGAGTGAAGATTACATGAACCAAATAATTTTCTCTTTACTACACAAACTATAACCTACCATTAAATGACAAACCATTTCTTTACTTTCGGGGGTGGGGGTGGGGGGAGGGCAAGACTTGATAGTGAAGAATTTTTGAACAAAGTCTAACGAATTTATCTGTGCCATGTATTCTGAAAAGTTTATTTGTAATTTAGTGTTCTGTTGGTATTTTCACAACAGAAAATCTAATCCGAAAATCAGCCGTCATTTACAGCAAATCTGGTACCAACATAAAGGGAAAACTCTGTTAAAAAGTGGTGCAAAAGTCATTCAAGAATTTAGTGTAACAAATCACAGAAAATAATACGATAATATAAATACAGGTTTGAAACTTACATATACACTCCAAAGAGGCTGTCAGTATCCAAACTATTTTTTATTGCTATATTAGCAATGAATGGCTGTGTTCATTGCCGCGGTTCATCAATAAATGCTTTATTTGGAGGTGTTTAAAAGAGTTTGCCCCCTCTCGGCAAGCCTGGCAAGCTTCTCGTGTTGTATTTGATATGCCAAATTCCAGTAACAATTATATTAGGTCATTCCCATGACCTAATATAATGGTTTGAGGCTCTTTATGTTCCTATAGCAAGCCGATGCCCCTGGCTCTACTGGCATGAGATAGGACATATGGAGATATTACTGGTGCCCGCTCTAGCAAATAGATGATCAACGGGAAGATCGTGATCATGATCGTGATATTAGCAATGGGTTTTGGATATGTTTCTAAAGGACACATAAAAATAGATCCAAGGAACTGATTAAATTGATCTCCCTAGATTTAAATGTCTGATTTTTTTTTTTTTCTTTTGGGTAACACCGGCGATGCTCAGGGGTGATTCTGGCTCTGCACTCAGGAATTACTTCTTTTAGTGCTGGGGGACCTTATGGGATGCCAGAGATGGAACCCAGGTCAGCGGCATGAAAGGCAAATGCCCTACCCGCTGTGCTATTGTTCTGGTCCCTAAATGTCTGATTTAAAGAATTTTTCTACAGCAGGTTTTGTTTTATGTATGAAAAAATTACATAACCTTATGTGAAAATATTATGAATTATTTTCTACGCTGTACTAAATAGTATATAGATAATATATAATGTA
>JAJIBD010036301.1:0-15359 GCA_021461705.1 Cryptotis parvus
GAGGGGTCTGGGCCAAGTGCCAGCACTTCTGGGCTCAGCTGGAAAGCAGAGGTTCAGTTCCCAGAGGAGGGGGTGTGGGTGGCAGAGAGGGCCCTGGGAGCTGCCCAGGAGGGCCACCTCGGGAGCCCTGAAGAGCTTGGTGTCAGTTGGAGACTGGAGAGGCAGAGAAAGCACTCTGTACAGGCCGCTGTCTCCCGCTTCCCTGTTGTTCTTCACTCAGTGTGAGCCGAGAAGCTCTAGCACATTGCTTTCCCTCTAGGGTGCTCAAAACTTACAACATAACCAACAGTGAATTCGGTTTGCTCACCTATACAATAGGGTTCTGACAGGGTGTCCCCCCAAACTGCATCCCACCCCGTGCCCCAATCTTTTATGCACACCAACCCCCACTGATTGCTTATAGTTCCACACCACTACTTTTTTCTTTTGGGTGACATCCAGCGATGCTGAGGGATTACTCCTGGCTTGCACTCAGGAATTACTCCTGGCACTGCATGGGGGACCATATGGGATGCCGGGGGATTGAACTCAGGTCGGCCACATGCAAGGCAAACCCCTTACCTGCTGGACTATCACTCCGCCCCCCACACCAGTTTTCGTTAAGATTATTGGGGGCTGGAGCTATAGAGCAATGGATGAGGTGCTTGCCTTGACCTGGTTTGATCCCTGGCACCCCATTTGGTCCCTTGATCATCACCAGGAGGGATCGCTGAGGCAGAGTCATGAATAAAGCCTGAGCACAGCTGGGCATGGCCCCTCAAACCCAAATAAGTCACTATAAAAAGATGCTAACTAACATCCCCCCCAAGGGGAGGCTCAACTTCTAGTCTGGCTTGGACCCTTGCAGCTGAGAGGCCTAGAATAGGCCCCAGGGCCCTTCTTGAGGGCGGCAGAAGCTCCCCATGTCTTGACTGTTCCTATTTTTCTGCACTCACATGAGCACTCAGGTGAGAGTCCTGCTTCTACGTGAGTTTGGGGATGAACCTGGAGACACGCTTCTCCAAGCTTGTCTTCTGGACGCCTCCCCCATTTGTCATAATTCTTGACCCGGATCTGAAATGCTCTTGATTAGGGCTACCCCACCCCCTTAATAACTAGTCACGCTGACCCCACCCTAGGTGTCTGCACAGCTCAGAAACATGATCTGTGAAGCCAAGTCCTCCAGGAAGGCATCTGTGTTTGGGGAGGTCAAGGACCCCTTCATCCTGCCAGCGCGATCTTGGGCTGTGTTAGGAACAGAGCAGAAAGGGGCCCTCCCTGCTGGCTATTATGCTCTGAGAGGAAAGTTTCCTCCCTTCACCTTCACCTCACCAATCCCAGACTTGGAGCTGGAACTGGGAGATCAGAGTCCATATTTATTAACACTTCGGCAAATGAGTCCTGCTTAGGAAGGGAACAGAGACCAGCAGTCATGTCTTTCCTCAAAGTGCCCCAGAAGTCCAGAGCTTATGAGCCTGCGGGGCTCTAAGTGGCACCCTGACTTTCAGGTGCTTACTGAAGGTTGTGATCACATTCTCCTATAAGGAGAGAGACAGGAGGTGAGACAAGGTTTAGACAAGGCACCTAAGAGGTTGCTCAGGGAGGAGGTGAAACGCCCCCACCCCCTCCCTTGCAGCTTTCTCTCTCTCCCCTCTGCAGTCAGAACAGCTCTGCAAGGGGTGGGGCTCCCGGAAGCAGGAGGCTCCTGGAAGTTTCTCTAAGAGCTCTGATCTCAACCACCCTAACACGTATCATTCATTTTCTTCAAGTTCTGCTTCTTCACCCAGGTCATCCGAATCACCAGCAGATCTTGTTGAAATGCAGGTCCAGTAGGTAGGGCTGAGACAGAACATTTCAAGCCAGCTCCAGGGGAGCGGAGGGGGGGGGGGAACGTGCCTGTGCAGTGGATTTAATTTATGGCTCACGCATAGATCTACCAAGGGCCTGGCTCTAGTTTCATCTCCACCCTTCCTTGCAAAAATTCAAGAAAGGGGGAAGAGAGAGAAAGAAAAGGGGAAGAGAGAAAGGATATGAAAGAGAAAAGGAAAGGAGAAAAACAAGAGAAAAAAGAGTCAGGAAAACAAGTGAAAGAGGAGCAAAGAAAAATAGAAAGAGCAAAGAGAGATAGAGAGAGAGGAGGAGGGAGGGAAGGGGATGGAAGGATGGAAGAAGGGGTTGGTGAGCGTGAGGGAGAGGAACCTGCCACTTTGTTTCATAGATGGTGAAACTGAGGCTGACTCAGTGCAGGAAAGAACTTGTTCAAGATGTCACAGCAGCTCATGACAAAGCGGGAGACACAGGCCCTTGCACAAACAGAAACCAGAAGAGATACTTCGGTCCTGCTTTCTCTGGGCCGAAGTATGATTTTTTTTTAAACCTTCCTTTTATAATAACATGGACTCATTTTGCAATAAAATTAAGTTCAGTGAAAATTCTCACCAAGTTCTTTTGAAAGGCGGAATTCTTGGTGAATCTGCAGGGAAGCTCCTGGAACTTCACACTTCAGCTTCCTGTCCTAGGGGGTACTTGAGTTCACTCCACCCGGAATTCCTTTCTGGGAGGTTGCCCCGCTTATTCTGGGCAATCTTGAATGCCAACGCACAGTGCCAGCACTGCGGAGTCGCTCTTCCCTCCGCACCTCGGCTTCTGCAGGCCTGTCCCGGGAAGTGCTGGCGCTAAGCACCCTCTGCCTTTAAATTGGGGAGATGATTCCCTAATCCGTTTGGTAGCGAATGACCTTGGGCCAAGTCTGCTTTTGTTGCTGGTTTCTAAGCTTAATTGCAAGCAAAGTTAATTTGAAAGAAAATAAATGTTACAGCTCTGGGGCCGAATTCTAACGAGCCTAGGGCAATTAGGGGAAGAACACCTAATTACCATAGCCTGGAGGGGCCTACACACGGAGCTGGGGGTGTAAGGGCCGCTAGAGCAGCAAAGGGATTCGCTGTTTTCACCTTAGTGAAAAAGAAGCAAACAAAAGGCCCCACGTTAGAAAGAAAGCAAATAAAACAGCCTAAGGTATGAGCCCTAAGCAATGGTGGGGGTGGGTTGGGGGTGGGGGGCACCGAACTGGGAGATCCAGCTTTGGGGAATTCTTGGAGTTGGAATGTGCCACGACATTTGCAATGCAAAGTGCTCCAAGGTCCTAGAATCATTAGGATGTGAGGATCTGCCCGTGACCCCAGGAGATGCCCCCCTCCCCACTCTCCCCAGTCCAGTGTTCCCCGCCTGAGAGCCCAGAAAAGGCCCAGGCTTCATCTTCTCAATGCTATCCTTTGCTGATCTCAACTCTAGCCCTACACACACGGGCTCTGTCCTCTCTTTCCCTCTCCCTGCTGCCACTGCATCATCTCAGCACCCAAGGTGACAAGGAAAGAGGTAGGTGGGGAGATACTGCTTCTCCTACGTGCCAGGCTGTGGCCACGGAGCTGCTTTTATTGGGAAGCTCTTCCTCCCCAAGCAGCAGATACAGCGTTTTCTCTCGCTCATCTCCTTGGCCTTGGGAGGACCCTGTTAACCAAGCAGGGAGTACGGTTTTCCATTTCAAGGAGGACGGTATCAGAGAAGTCTTGGCTAAAGCTTTGTGGACTCTCAAGGTTCTAAACTCGGGCACGAAAATACAGTCAAAGAGACTCCTCTGCACTAGGCTCTCGGCCCCCGGAGGCTGGGCTCTCACCAAAGCCATAATCCCTGGGTGCAAGCTCTCTCCATTGTCAGCTGCTGCCCACGCAAGTGTGGAGTCCAGCTTTGATCTGGGAGAGCTGGACCTGCAGAGGACCTTGAAGTTTCATACCTGCGAGAGTCGGCGGCAGTGGAGATGAGGAGGATGCCATTATCCAGGACGTTTCTGTTGAGCCCAGGGGGAACAGGGCAGTGTTCCCGCCCCTCCCATTTCCTCCAGGAGGTCCGTCACCATCACCCAAGTCAGCAAGGTCCAGGCAAGGCCTGGGCTGTCCAATCCAGTAGCTTCAGATATTGGTCAGACATTGCTCACATGCACTGGGTAAGAGGCTAATCCGAATTTAGATGCACTATGCAAAGGCACTCACTCACTCCAGATAGTAAAGACAGAGATGGGAAGAAAGAGCAGCATATCGCAATACTCGACATGAAGTTTTGGATGTTGGGTTAAATACAATATACTATGAGCTCATTTCACCTGTAATTTTTTTTATTAATGTGGCTACTTGAAAATGTATATTACACACATGACTTTCACTGTACTTCCTATCAGGCAGTACTGACTTAGACAAATACCTGTCTGTATCAATCACATTCATACGTCTTTGCGAATAGGCTAGCGCACTTCCCCCAAATGAAACGTTATCAATCGTTTTCCAGCCTTTTCTTCTTTTTTTATACTGTCCCCTTCCCTCCCAAATGAACTACACAGAAAGAGGCTGAGTTTCTCTGGTTAGAACACATCTGCTCCAAGATTAAAACAAGAAATAAAAAGTTCATTGGAACACCCAGCTGTATGTGAAAGCTCGGCTGAGTCTCTGAAACGTCGAAGGCTACAAATGCTCGCTCAGATTCCAAATTTACAAGGTTTTCCAGGAGAAAGCTGAGAGCGGTTTTCTCACATTTTGCCGCTTCAAACAAAGTAGAATCAAAACAAAGCTCGAATTCCAGTTATGTTCCTAAGCTTACTTTACTGACCCGTACATTTTCTTTGCATTTTTGCATAGGAAAGCTGCTGAGTATGGCAGAGAGTGTGAGGGATGGGAAAAGCGTCGCCCAGGGGCTCCCCTGAGTCGGGGCATCCCTTAAACGTCTGTTCCCCCATTGCGTCCAGGGTCGTTTGATGAAAACCCGAAGGGACTAATGCACTTTGACTCGCCTCCTCGGAAAACGGCACTAATGACGGCACTAATGACCCGGCAGGAGGAGCTGCAGAAAGATCTGCGCACGGCAGGCTCAAAGATTCAGAAAGTATGATGTCATGACTGCCTGAGCGATTCGACACGCTTGCCATGAATTCCCTGACGATTCCCTGGTACAGCGTTAGTTAGGCTCTGATGGCTACTGGGGCTGTGAGGGTATAAGTTCCAAAGTCGCATAGTACGCGGGACAGCAGCCTTGATGGCCAGCCCTTGAAGGTCGCAGGGGGCTGGAGTCTGATTCCGCAGCCCTCCTGGGTGGCAAACAAACAGGCGCAGGATGATGGCTCAGGCTCCCGCAGGCTGGCCAGGTTCGCGTTCTCAGACGTAGCCAAAAGCGGCCCACGCAGAGTAAGGGAGAAGAGGGATCTCGCTAGGAAGGGGCTAGACGGTGGAAACCCAAAAACGATTTTTGCAAACGTTGTTCTCATCTTAAGGAAGGCATGGTTGAAGCCTTTTAAACTGTTGCAATTTAGTATGGGGCGAGCGGTCTAATCTCTTAAGGGGGGGGACTGAAGGTCGAATTTCGTGAGATGGAGGGAAGAGTGAAATAATGTGATTTCCCCGCACTTGGAACCCTGGCTCTGATGTGGCTTCCATCATAGCTGCGTCCCCTCGACCAGCACGGACCCTCCCACAGCGTGAGAGAAAGGCACGTCTTTGGCGATCCTTTGTCCCCAGTCCGTGGGCCTCCCCACCCGCTCTCCCATTTCCAAAGGGAAGCGGGTGCGCACGATGGTGCCTGGCACCTGTCCTGCCCGCGGGCTCGCCGTTCCATCTTCTCTCCTGTCCTGACCTCAGATTTCAGACGTGGGGGTGGGGGAGGTGGGGGGGGGTACGAAAGTTCGCGTGGACAATCGAGGTATCTAATGCACTTTCCCACCTTCTGCCCAGCTCACATGGCGGGCACGAACCTATCCACCGCGCCCGCATAGGCGGCCGCGTGGCGAGCATGGTAGGTGCCGCCACTGCCTGATCCCAGCTGACCTCCTGGATTGTAGCAGGGCCCCAGCGCCCCGAACTGGCCGGGCGACGTGCGCCCATAGAAATCCACAGCGCTCTCCACACCGCCTGCGCCGCCCCCGGCGGCGGTGAGCGGCCTGCGAAGAGCGCGCCCGCCGGCCCTTGCGGGTACGCGCCGTCGGGGCCCGCGTAGGCAGCCGCATAGGCCGCGGGGTTGGCGGGCCGCGCTCCCGCACAACCGGCCGCCTGGTAGCCCGTGGTGGTGGTGGCGGCGGCGGCCACCGGAGGCCCCGGCCGAGGCAAAGGCGCACGAGCCGGCGGGCCCCGACGGCGCGGGGCCTAGTTCTGGAGCTGAGCGGCCGCTCGGGGCACCAGGCCAAAGACGCGGCAAGGGCCAGGCGACGCGGCCGGGTAGTAGACCGGCGGCGGCGCGGCGAGCGCCGGCGGGGCGTAGCTGGCATAGGACGGCGCCCGGGTAGGGCGGGCGCGCCGTGGGCACGGCGCCCGGGAAGATGGCGGCGGCGGCCGCGGCAGCAGCGGCAGCAGCGGCGGCGGCCGCGTCGTGCATGTAGGCCGGGTAGGTGGACAGGTCCGAGCGCTTGAAGCGCTTGCGGCGGCGCAGGAAGCTGCCGCTCTCGAACATGTCCTCGGCGTTGGGGTCGAGGGCCCAGTAGTTGCCCTTGCCTGGGCGTCCGGCCTCGCGCGGAATCTTGAGGAAGCAGTCGTTGAGCGTGAGGTTGTGGCGGATGCTGTTCTGCCACTTTTTGGGGTTGTCCCGGTAGAAGGGGGAAACGCTCGGTGATGAACTTGTAGATGCCGCCCAGCGTGAGGCGGCGCTCAGGCGCGTGCGCTATGGCCATGGCGATGAGCGCGATGTAGCTGTAGGGCGGCTTCCCGCGCTGAAGGGGGGCGCTTGCGCCGCCGCCCGCCCGCGCCGCGTCCCGCAGCCTCGGCCGGGACCCCCGCCGCCGGCTCCCCGCGCTCCTCTTTCACCGACGCCAGCGTCTCGGGCTGCGGCGGCGGCGGCGGGGGCGGCGGCCCACTCGGCCGTCATGGTGCAGCCGTCCTGCGACCCCCGGGACGTCCCTGCCGCCGCCCGCTGCGCTCGAGGTCGGGCGCGGGTGTAGAAGACGCGGGACTCCGGGCGCGGGGTGGCGGGACCGACCGGCCGGGCCCTCTGCCGAGCGCGCAGGGAACTCGCAGGCCGTGGGCCGGCCGGGCGCACTGGTTGGCGCGGGCCGGGGCGCGCGCTGGAGGTTGTGGCTCCCGCAGCGGGGCTCGGCGCCGAAGGAATGTGCGGGAGGATCCCGATCACCGACGGCGCGGCTCCTTTGATGGACAGCTCGACGCCAGGCGCGGCGGCGACGTGAAGAGCCTGGAGAAGATCCCGGCCGCGGGTGAAGAGCCAAGCCTTAGCGTGCTGGGGTCAGGCCGTCAGGGGAAGGTCCAGAGCGGTCCTGGAGTCTGGGATGCCCGCGGAGCCAGGGAGCAACTGTCTAGGTCCGGAGCGCAGAGGCGGTTGCGGGGACCCTCCCCGAAGGCCTTTCCCAAGGCCAGTTAGTGCAGGAGCCCGGCCAGCTCTAGGGCCTCCGAAGACGCGCCCCTGGGCTCCAGACTGCAGGCGGCGCGCTCGGAGCGCCAAAAAGAGGAGGCGGCTCGGTGGCGAAGCCGGGTGCGGGCTAGACGGAGCGGCCAGCGGGCGACGGCTCTCTCTCTGGAGCGTTGGCCTCCAGCCCCCGCACCGCTGCGAGGCGCTTCCCCGCGTACACCTGGGTCGGCTCCTCCCTCTGCCGGCTTCTCCCTTAAAGCCGCCGGGAAAGTCGGGGCGGTGCCCGTTCCCCTGCCCGCCCCCACCCACTGCCCGCCCCTGGGCCCCGGTGCACCTCCCCAGGTAGGCGCAGCGCAGCACAGCGCAGCGCCGGCGGAGCGGCGGGAGTCCCACAACGTCAGAGCTGGGAGGGCGCTTGGAGTCCCCACCCCCAACCCCCACTTCTGGGCCGACAGGGAGGAATCGAAGCCTGGAGAGGCCAGGGACAGGTTTGGGGAGACCTCGGTGCTTCGGGATCTTCTGGTTTCCGCCGGGGTGGGGGTGTAAGAAAAGGCTCGCGCCCCATTCCTCCCCGCCTTCCTCCCCCCCCCCACACCCCATTTGGTCTAGTGCGAGGGAGGGTGGGGGCGAGAGAAGAGGTTTTCAAGTTCCCCAAGAGCTTTCAGGAAGATTTTCAAAACTTTAGGCAGGGGGTTTGCTCTGCCCACGCCTAAATTCTCTGCTGCCTGGCGTCTTGCAGGCGAGGATGCGAGAGCTCAGGTGGGCAGGTGACGAACGGAGGCCCCACAGCAACGACCCGGCGCTTAGCGGACTCTCACCTGTGCCTGGGTCGGGACCGCGCTTCCCCGCTGTGAGGCCAGGGTGGCCTCTTTCCCTCGTTGGGTCGCAGGCACGATTGTGCGGAGGGGTCGGATCTCAAGCGCCAGAGTTTCCTGAAAAGGTCGTTCCCCACCTCCGCATCGGCCTTTGGAGGACTCAGGCCCTCTCTCCAGTGGAGAGGGCGCACGGCTCAACTGGGGCGAAGGCTCAGGCGGTTACGTCGCCCCGGATTCTGCAGGCCTGGGGGCTCCCAGGTGGTTTCAGAGAACACACCTCCCGCCTCCTAAACGGTCCCTTCCCGCAGCAGGACTTGAACGGGGCCTTTGGGTGGGTAGTTCCATTTCTGGAGAGGGGTCTGGAGAGTTTGGGAGGGTGGGAGAGAGGAGGGTCGGGAGGACGCATCACAGGGGTCTAGTTTCCTACCGCCGTCCGTCCCAGTAGGCCGGACTGTCCCCCTGGAGGAAGAATGCGGGCGCAGTGCTGCTGGCCTGCGTGCGTGCGCTCTGCGCTTCGCGGAGACCTTGCGCCTGCCGCCTGGCCCTCCACGGACTCGGGTTTCTCCTTAGTGAATTGCGGGAGCGAGGGCAAGTGCGGGTCCCTCCTGGCTGCCTTTACGGATCCTGACGTCGGTGCTAGACCTGGCTTGTTGCGGGGCCCTGCGCAGCTAGCGGCGGCATGGCCTTGCGGGGGTGTTAGTAGTGTTTTTGTTGCGTGGAGCCGCGGGCGGGCGCATCCCGTGCAACGCTTCGGAACTGCGGTTAGAATAAATATTTCACAGAGCGCAGCTCCTCGCTTGGCGCCCGAGGTGTGGACGCTGACCCACCTTTCTTGGTTCCCCGCTCGTCAAGGACTGGGAGAGGGACTTTCTATTGGCTTCCCAATTTTTTTTTTTCTCATCTTCCTTCTTACAAAGTAACGAAACAAATAATCCCTGAGTTCTGCCTGTTAGGATTTCCTAAAAGGATTTTCCCGGAGCGTCAGAATAGTGTTGGAATACGGGATTCAGTGGTTCTTTGTATTTCCAAGATTTTGAAATTAAGATGAACAGTTTTTAAATTTTGGACCATTATCATAAATTAAAGAATTCCATAAGTGAATTTCGCCAAATAATATGATTTTGCAGCACTAGGATTCCAATAATCTTAGTTTTTCTCCTTTTTTTTTTTTTTCCAAACGTGATACTTCTATGATTTTAATCTTCTGGGAAGGCTAAAAGTATATTCCTTACACATTAAGATACTAGGACTCAGTTTTTTTTTTTTTTTTTTTTGGGGGTCACACCGGCGATGCTCAGGGGTTACTCCTGGCTCTGCACTCAGGAATTACTCCTGGCGATGCTCAGGGGACCATATGGGATGCCGAGGATCGACCCGGGCCGCATAAGCCGGCCACGTGCAAGGCAGACGCCCTACCCGCTGGGCTATCGCTCCGGCCCCTAGGACTCAGGTTTTGCGCTTGAAAATACGTTAATACTATTGGGAGCTGCAGCATCTCTATACATATATACATACACACATGCTTTTGGCAGCTTTTAAGTATATGTTAGTTCGTTTGAGTTACTGTTTATGATGTCTGTATGGGGATTTTTTTTTTTTTTTTTTTTTTTGCTTTTTAGGTCACACCTGGCGATGCTCAGGGGGTTACTCCTGGCTCTGCACTCCGTAATTACTCCCAGCGGTGCTTGGGGGACCATATGGGATGCGGGGGATCAAACCCGGGCCAGCATGGGTGGGCTTCAGTGCAAGGCAAACGCCCTAGCCGCTGGGCTATCGCTCCGCCCCTGTATGGGAATTTAAGTTCTCTAAATCCATAACTCTTTTGGGAGCTGCAGCATTTTCTAATATATATTATATAATATATACACACAGTATATCATATATATATATATATATATATATACTTTTGCAGCTTTTTTTTTTTTTTTTTTGCTTTTTTTGGGTCACTCCTAGCAATTCTCAGGGGTTACTCCTGGCTCTGCACTCAGGAATTACTCCTGGTGGTGCTCAGGGGACCATATGGGATCCAGGGATCGAACCCAGGTCAGCTGCGTGCAAGGCAAATGCCCTACTTGCTGTACTATCGCTCCGGCCCACTCCTTGCAGCTTTAAAGTGTATGTTACTTTATTTGAATTACTGTTTATGATGTCTCTGTGTGTGGGAGATTAAAGTTCTCTAAATCCATAGTTCTTTCTTCATTCAGAATTGTTCTGTAACTCAGAGATTATGATGCAAACATCCCTTCCTTTCTATTTCTTTCTGTCTTTTGCCTTCCTTTTCTCTCCTTTCTTCCATCCCTCTCCATTCCTTCCTTTTTCTTTCTCTTTTCTGTTTTCTTTCTTCCTTTCTTTTTTCTCTCCTTCCTTCCTTCCTTCCTTCCTTCCTTCCTTCCTTCCTTCCTTCCTTCCTTCCTTCCTTCCTTCCTTCCTTCCTTCCTTCCTTCCTTCCTTCCTTCCTTCCTTCCTTCTTCCTTTCTCTCAGGACCTCATACGTGCAAAGCAAGTGCCTACCACGGACTTGCATCCCTGATCCCCCTATCATTCTAATAATACACTGTATGTGCTCATAAACTTCACTGATCCGACTAGCACCTTTATAATCTCTCTGCTTTTAAGCGTCAGTGACTATGCTTAGAGGCTTTTACGCTTCAGAATTTCTTGATCTTTGGTGCTTTCGCATCCGTGGATCCATTTTCCTAGAATTCTTCTCTTCCTCAAACTCTGCTGCTAGCAGACCAAGAATCCATTAGCCTTCTGAGATGAGAATACTAAGATCACAATTCTAGGATGACGAGGAACCAAGTGTCCCTTGCCATAGTGTTTTATAAGTTCTGTGCTTTGAATCTATATGTGAAATTTGAGTTATATAGCTGGAGGAGTGGACCGGGACCATTTACCGTTTGGAGCAAACTCTATAAAGATCTCGGTGCCAGATGTGTTCGCACTTCTGGCTGCTGGAGGTGCGTCTGAACTTCTGTGGAAACAACAGACCCCCATGGAGAAGTGTTTTTTAAAGCCACCTACAGCGGGCTTGGAGTCCGTTAGAAAACAGTTCACTTATCCAGCAGAGGCAGATTGTTTGCAAGTGGGCTGGCCAGGGCAGTGATTTGGCTTCAGTCTTTTCTTTATCCTGGCCTGGCACACCTCTGGAGAGACAGATCAGGATCCCTTCCCTCCCTTGTTATGTGGGAGCTGAGGGGCAGGATTCTGAGCTGAGCTGTAGAAGACCTGGAGGTTGCCCGCAGACGTTTTGAAGCGCTCTTGGAAGCTTCCTAAGTAACGAAGGGGACCCTGGGTCATGGAAAGTTCTCCCACCCTTGTTCTAGATGTGCCGACCAGCCCTGCTTAAGGAATCCTTGGACATTTGAGCTGGATAGACTCCAGCCCCAGAATGCACAAGGGATTTTCTCAGTCTTAGGGAGAAAAGGGTCAGCAACAAGCAGGAAATTTAGGTCTGGGCTCCCTACACTCCTGCCCCAGGATCTTTGTGTATTTCCAGCAGAAAACTGGGGTCTGGGTTTCCTTCCTCCTGCCCCCAGGATCTTTGTTTGGGCAGTTCCTCAAGTATTCAGAGTCTCACATTTGCTTAATGGGCTGACCAGCTTCATTCCCACAGCTCCACATCTCCTAGTGATATTGGAAACTCCAGGCCCTGATGCTTAGCAGATCAGACTTGAGAATCTCAGTACTGGTGAAAGCAGTGACTTCTAGTTTCTCTGGGCTAGTCACTGAGGTCAACCTGCCACTGCCCAGCCCTAAGAACATCACATTCCATCCTGCTGATCTCAGGTTCCAGCACACCTTTAACTCTGTGCTGCATTTTTCAGACTCAGCTTGTCCATCTGAGTAGTAGGGGATTCGTGGTCAGCTCTCCGTCTTCCAGAGAACTGCAAGTGTGGCCCTGGAGCTGGCTCCATGGTAGAACATTTGACTTGTCTGTGTGTGTGAGACCCTAGGTTCCACCCCCAGCCTTGCAAAACAACCAAACCACCAAAGGCAGCAGTCAACTGTCCATCTCAACAGAGCAGTTGACATGTGGAATGGTGCGGCTACGTTCCTGTCATTTTGTTTTCCGGGAGAAGCAGAGGGTGTGGGGTGGGAGTGAGATCAGTTTCTGGGGAAAGTTCAGGTCATTGGCACACAAAGGGTGGAGAGGAGAAGGAGCAGGTAGGTTAAGCAGTGAAATGTGCTCCAGGGTCTGTCCGATTTCCAGTCTCCCATGTCCGCATGTGTGCGACTCCCAGCGTCTTTCCGGAGGCGCTCTGAGCTCCTAGGGGGAAGCAGGCTCCCAGCACATTCTTGCTATTGATTCGCATAAACAGCCTGAATGGAAGATCATCGTCATCTGGATCTGGGGCAGGCAGCTCAGGAGACCCGGGAGCATCAGGGAAGCGGGAGTATAGAGCCCATCACAGCCAGTCTCACTGCAGCTCGTCCTTCCCGCCTTGTCACTCCCTCACACTTCTCTAGCTGCAGGAGCCACTCCTGGCCAGGGGCAGGTCAGAGGATCTTAGCTCCCGGGGCTCTGCGGTGGCACTGGGCAAGCCGGGGCAGGTACAGTGTCACCTAGGTTGTCACTCAATTGTCATGTCACTTAGATTGAAACCAAGGGCAAGTAACCTGGGGTGGTTGTTCCACAGGTTTCTTGAGCTGAGCATTCTGTGCACCCCTTTAGGACTTGGAATTTGCCCCTGAGATTGCGGGTTTGTGTTTCTGGGACAGGGTTCATGATTCGGATGATTTCTCTCTCTCTCAAAAATGAAACGTGCTAGACTGGATTTTGGTTCCAGCCACCAGAGGTCTTCCCTAGGCTGTCTCCTTCCCGAGCCTGGTCGCTCAGAGCCCAGCGGGGCCTCACTTGTGGACTCTTGATGTCTTTGCAGGGTGAGTCCGGCCAGGCGTGCTCTGCCAAACACCCCACCGCCCAGGCAGGGGTGTGCTGGACAGACCGGGGTTGTGAGTGGGGCCTGAGGTTAGGACACAGAAGGTGCCTCAGGGCAGGGGCCCCGGATCGCCTTAGTGTAGGCGGTTCATCAGTCCGGAAATGCAGGCAGGAACAAGGCAGCAGAGCTGGAGCGGAAACTGCACTCCAGAAACTCTTAGTGAGCCGCCTTGCCACTCTGGGTGGTGCTCAGGGGTTGCTCCTGATTCTGCACTCCAGGAATGACTCCTGATGGTGTTTGAGGACCCTGTGAGGTGCCGGGGATTGAACCCGGATCTTCGCTTGCAAGGCAAGTGCCAGCCCCAATTACTATCACTCTGGCCCTACCTCTTTGCTTCTGACTCTCGGTTTCTTTGTCTCGTGGTCCGGGAGCGTGTTTGTCTGTGGGCCTCCACACACCTTTTGCTTCTGTGTTCAGACAGGTATGCACCCGCCCTCCCTTCTGCATGTCTCCCCAGAGGCCCTCCTGCTGGGCACCCACCCAGCTGCCCTTACCAGCATCTCCCTTCCTGAGGATGAGGAGGCGTGGCCAGACAGGGACCTTCACCGGAAGCTGGTGGGGAGTGACCCTTGGCCTTTCTGCTCAGGGCCTTTTAGGGTCTTCAGCTCCCTAAGCACTATGAAGCCTGTCAGGAGAGTGGGCATTACCCCTACTGGCCAGCTTTATGGACTCCAGGGCCCTTCCCAGCCTGCCCTGCTGCTTCCTCTGCACAGGACAAACCACTGGGCTCCAGAGGCCCTCCAAGTCTCCCCTTCCTCTGTGGGCAAGATCAGGTTCACTTTTCTGGGCCTGGAGGTTAAGGACTTCCCCCTGAGCCAGCCACCCAGGGACCCTTCCAGCAGGTGCCTCCCTTTCCCTTGGTCTCCCCGCCCCTCAGTTTCAAGAACCCCTGCCTCCACCAAGCCTTCTCCTCCTACCCACCCTCCATTTGTTCATTTCCCATTCTGGTAAAGTTGGTTCCCCTCCTCAGCTCTGCTCAGAAGGCGCCTCCTCTGTGAGGTCCTCCCGGATTTGCTAGAATAGGTAAAGCACTTCCTCTCTCTGGGCCAGCCCCAACTTTTTTTTCTTTTTGAGTCATATCTGGTGATGCTCAGGGTTTTACTCCTGGCTCTGCACTCAGAAATTACTCCTGGTGGTGCTTTCGGGGGACCTTTTAGGATGCCAGGGATTGAACCTGGGTCATCTGCATGCAAGGCAAATAAATTCCCTACCCATTGCACTATCACTCTGGCACCAAAGAGCAATCTTAAAGGGGTTGCTTTGGTCGAGTGTGACCCTACGGTTCTGGGGTTGCGGGACTCCCTGGGATAGCCTCTCCCTTTTCTTCTAGGAATTTCGATCTTAGGTTCACATGCAGCCTTGATCTTTGCCCATGTAGATCAAAATAGGCCTCTTGGCAGCTTTGAGGAAGCTTCAGTGTGAGGTATTGAGGTACACCCATGGGCATTTGGAGACTTTTTCCTGTGCTTACCACCAAGTGGGGGGAAGGTTCTGGCATGGTTTCTGGAGATCTGGACTTGTGCTTGGGGTGGGTGCATGCGACGTAGGGATGGTAAGAAACTGGGCCCCTTTCTCCTGGCTGGGTGCCGTATGTTTTCCCGAGTCCTCACCAGGTCAGACTAGCCCTAGCGATGGGATCAAGTGGACAGCTAGAACTTGGCTTTCATTCTGTCAGTGGAATGAAGCCTTGAATGTATGCAAGGTCTGGAGAGAAGCGAGGAGGGAGAGGAAATATGTCTCTGACAGTGGCGAGGAGGCGGGAGTTGACAAGACTTGGGGAAATGTCAATATCCCTTGGGTTAGGGACATCTGACATGGTTCTCAGCTCTCTGACCACTAGGCTCTCCCCTCTTGCTTGTCTTATTCAAAGCAGAAGTCTGTTAATTAGTACTTGAAGGAATTTATAGTAATGCGTTCAGAAAGCCTTGGTTGGCTTCTGTTCATTTACCCAAAGTTCTAAGTCTCACTCCCAGCCTACAGTCTTCCTGCCTCTGACCTGTGAAGCTGGAGGAGTCAGGGCATTTTTCTGACTGGAGGCAGTTGATCCACCGTTTGCCCCAACTCTTGAGTAAGGCTGTCCAAGCACAGTGAGCAGCTCCACCTCCTCCCCAGGTTCTTTGCTGTCTCACCTAGAGTGCTCCTGCCGTCAAACCCAGTTCGAGAATCTGCCACTTGCAATATTAAAATAATCTAAACAGACTGGGATGTAATTTATTTTTTTTTTTATTTTTTG
>JAJIBD010036303.1:0-20851 GCA_021461705.1 Cryptotis parvus
GGGCCAAGTACCAGCACTCTGGGCTCAGCTGGAAAAAGTGAGGAACAGTTCCCAGAGTGAGGTGTGAGAGGCAGAGGCCCTCCGAGCTGCCCAGGAGGGTCACCTCGGGAGCCTCCCGGAAGAGCTTGGGTGTCAGTTGGAGACTGGAGAGGCAGAGAAAGCACCCTGTACAGGCCCGCTGTCTCCCGCCCCCTGTTGTTCTTCACTCACGTAAGCCGAGAAGCCTACACACGCTTTCCCCTAGGGGTGCCAAATCCACAACATAACCAACAGTGCACTCGGTTTGCCTCACCCATATTATAGGGTCCTGACAGGGTAGTCCCCAAACTGTGACCCCACCCTGTGCCCTAATTTCTTTTATGCACACCAACCCCCCACTGATTGCTATAGTGTCCCCACTACTCCTTTTTTTTTTTTTTTTTTTTTTTTTTTTGTTTTTTGGTGACTTTCCAGCGATAAAGCTGTGAGGGAATACTCCTGGCTTGCACTCAGGAATTACTCCTGCACTCATGGGGGACCATATGGGATGCCGATGGATACCACGTCAAGCCACATGCAAGGCAACCCCTTACTGCGGATTGTCACCCCGCCCCCACACCAGTTTTTGAAACAGATAAGTTAGGGGCTGGAGCTATGAGCAAATGGATGAAAAGCTTGCCTTGACCTTGTTTGATCCCTGGCACCCCCGCTTGGTCCCTTGATCATCACCAGGAGTGGACCCCTGAGGCAGAGTCATGAATAAAGCCTGAGCACAGCTGGGCATGGCCCCTCAAACTCTCCCAAAGTCACTAAAAAAAGATGCTAACTAACATCCCCCAAGGGGAGGCTCAACTTTTAGTCTGGGTTGGACCCTTGCAGCTAGAGGCCTAGAATAGCCCCAGGGCCCTCTTGAGGGCGGCAGAAGCTCCCCATGTCTTGACTGTTCCTATTTTTCTGCACTCACATGAGCACTCAGGTGAGAGTCCTGGCTTCCTACGTGAGCTTTGGGGATGAACCTGAGACACGCTTCTCCAAGCTTGTCTTCTGGACGCCTCCCCATTTGTCATAATTTTGACCCGGATCTGAAATGCTCATGATTAGGGGCTACCCCACCCCTTAATAACTAGTCACGCTGACTTCACCCTAGGTGTCTGCACAGCTCAGAAACATGATCTGTGAAGCCAAGTCCTCCAGGAAGGCATCTGTGTTTGGTGGAGGTCAAGGACCCTTCTATCCTGCCAGCGATCTTGGGCTGTGTTAGGAAATAGAGTAGAAAGGGGCCCCCCTGCTGGCTATTATGCTCTAGAGGGAAGTTCCTCCTTCACCTTCACCTCACCAATCCCAGACTTGAGCTCGAGCTGGAGATCAGAGTCCATATTTATTAACACTCGGCAATGAGTCCCGCTTAGAAGTGGAACAGAGACCAGCAGTCGTCTTTCCCCAAAGTGCCCCAGAAGTCCAGAGCTTATGAGCCCCCGGGCTCTAAGTGGCACCCCGACTTTCACAGGTGCTCACTGAAGGTTGTGGATCACATTCCTCCTATATGAGAGAGACATGAGGTGAGACAAGGTTTAGATAAGGCACCTAAGAGAGCCTGCTCAGGGAGGAGGTGAACGCCCCCACCTCTTTCTCTTCCTTTGCAGCTTCTCTCTCTCCCCTCTGCAGTCAGAACAGCTCTGCAAGGGCAGGGCTCCCGGAAGCAGGGAGGCTCCTGGAAGTTTCTCTAAGAGCTCTGATCTCAACCACCCTAACACGTATCATTCATTTTCTTCAAGTTCTGCTTCTTCACCCAGGTCATCCGAATCACCAGGAGATCTTGTTGAAATGCAGGTCCAGTAAGTAGGGCTGAGAAAGAAATTTCTAGCCAGCTCCAGGGGAGCGGAGGGGGGGACGTGCCTGTGCAGTGGATTTAATTTATGGCTCACGCATAGATCTACCAAGGGCCTGGCTCTAGTTTCATCTCCACCCTTCCTTGCAAAATTCAAGAAAGGGGAAAGAGAGAAAGAAAAGGGGGAAAGAGAGAAAGGATATGAAAGAGAAAAGGAAAGGAGAAAAAACAAAGAAAAAACAAGAGAAAAAAAAAGTCAGGAAAACAAGTGAAAGAGGAGCAAAGAAAATAGAAAGAGCAAGAGAGAGAGAGAGGAGGAGGGAGGGAAGGGATGGAAGGATGAAGAAGGGTTGGTGAGCGTGAGGGAGAGGAACCTGCCACTTTTTTTCATAGATGGTGAAACTGAGGCTGACTCAGTGCAGGAAAGAACTTGTTCAAGATGTCACAGCAGCTCATGACAAAGTGGAGACACAGGCTCTTCACAAACAGAAACCAGAAGAGATACTTCGGTCCTGCTTTTCTGGGCTTAGTATGATTTTTTTAAACCTTCCTTTTATAATAACATGGACTCATTTTGCAATAAAATTAAGTTCAGTGAAAAATTCTCACCAAGTTCTTTCGAAAGGCAATTCTTGGTGAATCTGCAGGAGAAGCTCCTGAACTTCACACTTCAGCCTCCTGTCCTAGGGGGTACTGAGTTCACTCCACCCGAATTCCTTTCTGGGAGGTTGCCCCGCTTATTCTGGGCAATCTTGAATGCTAACGCACAGTGCCAGCACTGCGGAGTCGCTCTTTCCCTCCCGCATCTCGGCTTCTGCAGGCCTGTCCTGGGAAGCGTGCTGGCGCTAAGCACCCTCTGCCTTAAATTGGGAGATGATTCCCTAATCCGTTTGGTAGCGAATGACCTTTGGGCCAAGTCTGTTTTGTTGCTGGTTTCCTAAGCTTAATTGCAAGCAAAGTTAATTTGAAAGAAAATAAATGTTACAGCTCTGGGGCGAATTTCAATGATGTCCAGGGCAATTAGGAAGAACGCACCTAATTACTAGCCTGAGGGGCCTACACACGGGAGCTGGGGGTGTAAGGGCCGCGAGAGCAAAGCAAACGGATTCGCTGTTTTCACCTTAGTGAAAGAAGCAAACAAAAGGCCCTACGTTAGAAAGAAGAAAGCAAATAAAACAGCCTAAGGTATGAGCCCCTAAGCAATGGTGGGGTGGGTTGGGATGGGGCAACCCGAACTGGGAGATCCAGCTTTGGAAATTCTTGAGTTGGAATGTGCCACGACATTGCAATGCAAAGTGCTCAAGGTCCTAGAATCATTAGGATGTGAGGATCTGCCTGTGACCCCAGGAGATGCCCCTCCCCCACTCTCCCCAGTCCTGTGTTCCCGCCTGAGAGCCCAGTAAAGGCCCAGGCTTCATCTTCTCAATGCTATCCTTTGCTGATCTCAACTCTAGCCCTACACACACGGGCTCTGTCCTCTTTCCTCTCCTGCTGCCACTGCACCATCTCAGCACCCAAGGTGACAAGGAAAGAGGTAGGTGGGGGAGACACTGCTCTCCTACGTGCCAGGCTGTGGCCACGGAGCTGCTTTTTATTGGAAGCTCTTCCTCCCAAGCAGCAGATACAGCGTTTTCTCCGCTCATCTCCTTGGTCTTGGGAGGACCCTGTTAACCAAGCAGGAGTACGGTTTCCATTTCAAGGAGGACGGTAACAGAGAAGTCTTGGCTAAAGCTTTGTGGACTCTCAAGGTTCTAAACTTCAGCAACAAAAAGACAGTCAAAAGACCTCAGCACTAGGCCTCGGCCCCCGGAGGCTGGGCTCACCAAAGCCATAATCCCTGGGTGCAAGCTCTCTCCATTGTCAGCTGCTGCCTAATGTGGAGTCCAGCTTTGATCTGGGAGAGCTGGACCTGCAGAGGACCTTGAAGTTTCATACCCGTAGAGTCGGCAGTGGAGATGAGGAGGATGCCACCATCAGGACGTTTCTGTTGAGCCCAGGGGGGGAACAGGGCAGTGCTCCCGCCCCTCCCTTTCCTCCAGGAGGTCCGGGCCCACCATCACCCAAGTCAGTAAGGTCCAGGCAAGGCCTGGGCAGTCCAATCCAGTAGTTTCAGATATTGGTCAGACATTGCTCACATGCACTGGGTAAGAGGCTAATCCGAATTTAGATGCACTATGCAAAAGGCATTCACTTACTCCAGATAGTAAAGACAGAGACGGAAGAAAGAGCAGCATATCGCAATACCGACATGAAGTTTTGGATGTTGGGTTCAATACAATATACTAAGAGCTCATTTCACCTGTAATTTTATTAATGTGGCTACTTGAAAAATGTATACTACACACATGACTTGCACTGTACTTCTATCAGGCAGTACTGACTTAGACAAATACCTGTCTGTATCAATCACATTCATATGTCTTTGCGAATAGGGCTAGCGCACTTCCCCAAATGAAAACGTTATCAATCGTTTTCAGCCTTTTCTTCTTTTTTATACTGTCCCTTCCCTCCCAAATGAACTACACAGAAAGAGGCTGAGTTTCTCTGGTTAGAACACATCTGCTCCAAGATTAAAACAAGAAATAAAGTTCATTGAACACCCAGCTGTATGTGAAAGCTCGGCTGAGTCTCTGAAACGTCGAAGGCTACAAAATGCTCGCTCCAGATTCCAAATTTACAAGGTTTTCCCAGGAGAAAAGCTGAGAGCGGTTTTCACATTTTGCCGCTTCAAACAAAGTAGAATCAAAACAAAGCTCGAATTCCAGTTATGTTCCTAAGCTTACTTTACTGACCCGTACATTTTCTTGCATTTTTGCATAGGAAAGCTGCTGAGGTTGGCAGAGGGTGTGAGGGATGGGAAAAAGCGTCGCCCAGGGGCTCCCTGAGTGGGGCATCCCTTAAACGACTGTTCCCCATTGCGTCCAGGGCCGTTTGATGAAACCCGAAGGGACTAATGCACTTTGACTCGCCTCCCCGGAAAACGGCACTAATGACGGCACTAATGACCCGGCAGGAGGAGCTGCAGAAAGATCTGCGCACAGCAGGCTCCAAAGATTCAGAAAGTATGATGTCATGACTGCCTGAGCGAATTCCTGACACGCTTGCCATGGATTCCCTGACGATTCCCTGGTACAGCGTTAGTTAGGCTCTGATGGCTACTGGGGCTGTGAGGGTATAAGTTCCAAAGTCGCATAGTACGCGGGACAGCAGCCTTGATGGCCAGCCCTTGAAGGTCGCTGGGGCTGGAGTCTGATTCCGCAGCCCTCCTGGGTGGCAAACAAACGGGCGCGGGATGATGGCTCAGGCTCCCGCAGGCTGGCCAGGTTCGCGTTCTCAGACGTAGCCAAAAGCGGCCCACGCAGAGTAAGGAGAAGAGGGATCTCGCTAGGAAGGGCCAGACGGTGGAAACCCAAAAACGATTTTTGCAAACGTTGTTCTCATCTTAAGGAAGGCATGGTTGAAGCCCTTTAAACTGTTGCACTTAGTATGGGGCGAGCGGTCTAATCTCTTAAGGGGGACTGAAGGTCCGAATTTCGTGAGATGGAAGAGTGAAATAATGTGATTTCCCCGCACTTGGAACCCTGGCTCTGATGTGGCTTCCATCATAGCTGCGTCCCCTCGACCAGCACGGACCCTCCCACAGCGTGAGAGAAAGGCACGTCTTTGGCGATCCTTTGTCCCAGTCCGTAGCCTCCCCCACCCGCCTCCCATTTCCAAAGGGAAGCGGGCGCACGATGGTGCCTCTGGCACCTGTCCTGCCTGCGGGCTCGCCGTTCCATCTTCTCTCCTGTCCTGACCCTCAGATTTCGACGTGGGGTGGGGAGGTGGGGGAGCACGAAAGTTCGCGTGGACAATCGAGGTATCTAATGCACTTTCCCACCTTCTGCTCAGCTCACATGGCGGGCACGAACTTATCCACCGCGCCTGCATAGGCGGCCGCGTGGCGAGCATGGTATGGTGCCGCCACCGCCTGATCCCAGCTGACCTCCTGGATTGTAGCAGGGCCCCAGCGCCCCGAACTGGCCGGGCGACGTGCGCCCATAGAAATCCACAGCGCCTCCACACCGCTCGCCGCCCCCGGCGGGGGTGAGCGGCCTTTCGTGAAGAGCGCGCCGCCGGCTACCCTTGCGGGTACGCGCCGTCGGGGCCTGCGTGAGGCAGCCGCATAGGCCGCGGGGTTGGCGGGCCGCGCCCCGCACAACCGGCCGCCTGGTAGCCCGTGGTGGTGGCGGCGGCGGCCACCGAGGCCCCCGCCGAGGCAAAGGCGCACGAGCCGGCGGACCCGGACGGCGCGGGCCTAGTTCTGGGCTGAGCGGCCGCTCGGGGGCACCAGGCCAAAGACGCGGCGGGCCAGGCGACGCGGCCGGGTAGTAGAGACCGGCGGCGGCGCGGCGAGCGCCGGCGCGCTGGTATAGACGGCGCCCGGGTAGGGCGGGCGCGCAGTGGGCACGGCGCCCGGGAAGATGGCGGCGGCGGCCGCGGCAGCAGCGCAGCAGCGGCGGCGGCCGCGTCGTGCATGTAGGCCGGGTAGGTGGACAGGTCCTGAGCGCTTGAAGCGCTTGCGGCGGCGCAGGAAGCTGCCGCTCGAACATGTCCTCGGCGTTGGGGGTCGAGGGCCCAGTAGTTGCCCTTGCCTGGGCGTCCGGCCTCGCGCGGAATCTTGAGGAAGCAGTCGTTGAGCGTGAGGTTGTGGCGGATGCTGTTCTGCCACTTTTTGGGGTTGTCCCGGTAGAAGGGGAAACGCTCGGTGATGAACTTGTAGATGCCGCCCAGCGTGAGGCGGCGCTCGGGCGCGTGCGCTATGGCCATGGCGATGAGCGCGATGTAGCTGTAGGCGGCTTCCCGCGCCGAAGGGGGCGCTCCGCCGCCGCCCGCCCGCGCCGCGTCCCGCAGCCCCGGCGGGACCCCGCCGCCGGCTCCCTGCGCTCCTCTTTCACCGACGCCAGCGTCTGGCTGGGCGGCGGCGGCGGCGGCGGGGGCGGCCCACCTCGGCCGTCATGGTGCAGCCGTCCCGCGACCCCGGGACGTCCCTGCCGCCGCCTCGCTGCGCTCGAGGGTCAGGCGCGGGTGTGGAAGACGCGGGACTCGGGCGCGGGGTGGCGGGACCGACTGGCCGGGCCCTCTGCCGAGCGCGCAGGGAGTCCCGCAGGCCGTGGGCCGGCCGGGCGCACTGGTTGGCGCGGGCCGGGCGCGCGCTGGAGGTTGTGGCTCCCGCAGCAGGCTCGGCGCCGAAGGAATGTGCGGAGGATCCCTGGTCACCGACGGCGCGGCTCTTTGATGGGCAGCTCGACGCCAGGCGCGGCGGCGACGTGAAGAGCCTGGAGAAGATCCCGGCCGCGGGTGAAGAGCCAAGCCTTAGCGTGCTGGGGTCAGGCCGTCAGAAGGCCCAGAGCGGTCCTGAGTCTGGGATGCCCGCGAAGCCAGGAGCAACTGTCTAGGTCCGGAGCGCAGAGGCGGTTGCGGGGACCCTCCCGAAGGCCTTCCCAAGGCCAGTTAGTGCAGGAGCCCGGCCTGCTCTAGGGCCTCCGAAGACGCGCCCCTGGGCTCCAGACTGCAGGTGGCGCGCTCGGAGCGCCAAAAAGAGGAGACGGCTCGGTGGCGAAGCCGGGTGCGGGCTAGACGGAAGCGGCCAGCGGGCGATGGCTCCTCTCTCTGAGCGTTGGCCTCCAGCCCCCGCACCGTTGCGAGGCGCTTCCCGCGTACACCTGGGTCGGCTCCTCCTCTGCCGGCTCTCCAAAGCCGCCGGGAAAGTCGGGGCGGTGCCCTTTCCCCGCCCGCCCCCACCCCACCGCCTGCCCCCCTGGGCCCCGGTGCACCTCTCCCAGGTAGGCGCCGCGCAGCACAGCGCAGCGCCGGCGGAGCGGCGGGAGCCCCACAACGTCAGAGCTTGGAGGGCGCTTGAGAGATCCCCCACCCCAACCCCCCCCTTCTGGGCCGACAGGGAGAATCGAAGCCTGGAGAGGCCAGGGACAGGTTTGGGGGAGACCTCGGTGCTTCGGGATCTTCTGGTTTCCGCCGGGGTGGGGTGTAAGAAAAGGCCTGCGCCCCATTCCTCCTCGCCTTCCTCTCCCCCCCCCCCGCCACACCCCATTTGGTCCTAGTGCGAGGGAGGGTGGGGGCGAGAGAAGAGGTTTTCAAGTTCCCCAAGAGCTTTCAGGAAGATTTTCAAAACTTTAGGCAGGGGTTTGCTCTGCCCACGCCTGAATCCGCTGCTGCCTGGCGTCTTGCAGGCGAGGATGCCTGAGCTCGGTGGGCAGGTGACGAACGGAGGCCCCACAGCAACGACCCGGCGCTTAGCGGACTCTCACCTGTGCCTGGGTCGGGACCGCGCTTCCGCTGTGAGGCCCGGAGTGGCCTCTTTCCCTCGTTGGGTCGCAGGCACGATTTTGTGGAGGGGTCGGATCTCAAGCGCCAGAGTTTCCTGAAAGGTCGTTCCCCCACCTCCGCATCGGCCTTTGAGGACTCAGGCCCCTCTCCAGCGGAGAGGGCGCACGGCTCAACTGGGGCGAAGGCTCAGGCGGTTACGTCGCCCCGGATTCTGCAGGCCTGGGCTCCCAGGTGGTTTCAGAGACACACCTCCCGCCTCCTAAACGGTCCCTTCCCGCAGCGGGTCTTGAACGGGGCCTTTGGGTGGGTAGTTCCATTCCTGGAGAGGGGTCTGGAGAGTTTGGGAGGGTGGGAGAGGAGGGTCGGGAGGACGCATCACAGGGGTCTAGTTTCTACCGCCGTCCGTCCCAGTAGGCCGGACTGTCCCCTGGAGGAAGAATGCGGGCGCAGTGCTGTTGGGCCTGCGTGCGTGCCTCTGCGCTTCGCGGAGACCTTGCGCTCGCTGCCTAGCCCTCCACGGACTCGGCTTTCTCGTTAGTGAGTTGCGGGAGCGAGGGCAAGTGCGGGTCCCTCCTGGCTGCCCTTTTACGGATCCTGACGTCGGTGCTAGACCTGGCTTGTTGCGGGGCCCTGTGTAGCTAGCGCGGCATGGCCTTGCGGGGGTGTTAGTAGTGTTTTGTTGCGTGAAGCCGCGGGCGGGCGCATCCCGGTGCAACGCTTCGGAACTGCGGTTAGAATAAATATTTCACAGAGCGTAGCCTCCTCGCTTGGCGCCCGAGGTGTGGACGCTGACCCACCTTCTTGGTTCCCCGCTCGCCAAGGACTGAGAGGGACTTTCTATTGGCTTCCCAATTTTTTTTTTTCTCATCTTCCTTCTTACAAAGTAACGAAACAAATAATCCTGAGTTCTGCCTGTTAGATTTCCTAAAAGGATTTTCCCGGAGCGTCAGAATAGTGTTGGAATACGGGATTCAGTGGTTCTTTGTATTTCCAAGATTTTGAGATTAAGATGAACAGTTTTTAAATTTTGGACCATTATCATAAATTAAAGAATTCCATAATTGAATTTCGCCAAATAATATGATTTTTGCAGCACTAGGATTCCAATAATCTTAGTTTTTCTCCTTTTTTTTTTTTCCAAACGTGATACTTCTATGATTTTAATCTTCTGGGAAGGCTAAAAGTATATTCCTTACACATTAAGATACTAGGACTCAGTTTTTTTTTTTTGGGGGTCACACCCGGCGATGCTCAGGGTTACTCCTGGCTCTGCACTCAGGAATTACTCCTGGCGATGCTCAGGGACCATATGGGATGCCGAGGATCGAACCGGGCCGCATAAGCCGGCCACGTAAGGCAGACGCCCTACCCGCTGGGCTATCGCTCCGGCCCCTAGGACTCAGGTTTTGCGCTTGAAAATACGTTAATACTATTGGGAGCTGCAGCATCTCTATACATATATACATACACACATGCTTTTGGCAGCTTTTAAGTATATGTTAGTTCGTTTGAGTTACTGTTTATGATGTCTGTATGGGGGGATTTTTTTTTTTTTTTTGCTTTTTGGGTCCCACCTGGCGATGCTCAGGGGGTTACTCCTGGCTCTGCACCTCGTAATTACTCCCAGCGGTGCTTGGGGACCATATGGGATGCGGGGATCAAACCCAGGCCAGCATGGGTGGGCTTCAGTGCAAGGCAAACGCCCTAGCCGCTGGGCTATCGCTCCGGCCCCTGTATGGGGAATTTAAGTTCTCTAAATCCATAACTCTTTTTGGGAGCTGCAGCATTTTCTAATATATATTATATAATATATACACACAGTATATCATATATATATATATATATATATATACTTTTGCAGCTTTTTTTTTTTGCTTTTTTTGGGTCACTCCTAGCAATTCTCAGGGGGTTACTCCTGGCTCTGCACTCAGGAATTACTCCTGGTGGTGCTCAGGGGACCATATGGGATGCCAGGGATCGAACCGGGTCAGCTGCGTGCAAGGCAAATGCCCTACTTGCTGTACTATCGCTCCGGCCCCACTCTTTTGCAGCTTTAAAGTGTATGTTACTTTATTTGAATTACTGTTTATGATGTCTCTGTGTGTGGGAGATTAAAGTTCTCTAAATCCATAGTTCTTTTCTTCATTCAGAATTGTTCTGTAACTCAGAGATTATGATGCAAACATCCCTTCCTTTTCTATTTCTTTCTGTCTTTTGCCTTCCTTTCTCTCCTTTCTTCCATCCCTCTCCATTCTTTCTTCTTCCTTTTTCTTTCTTTCTGTTTTCTTTCTTCCTTTCTTTTTTTCTCTCCTTCCTTCCTTCCTTCCTTCCTTCCTTCCTTCCTTCCTTCCTTCTCTTCCTTCCTTCCTTCCTTCCTTCCTTCCTTCCTTCCTTCCTTCCTTCCTTCCTTCCATCCTTCCTTCCTTCCTTCCTTCCTTCCTTCCTTCCTTCCTTCCTTCCTTCCTTCCTTCCTTCCTTCCTTCCTTCCTTCCTTCCTTCCTTCCTTCCTTCCTTCCTTCCTTCCTTCCTTCCTTCCTCCTTTCTCTCAGGACCTCATACGTGCAAAAGCAAGTGCCTACCACGGACTTGCATCCCTGATCCCTATCATTCTAATAATACACTGTATGTGCTCATAAACTTCACTGATCCGACTAGCACCTTTATAATTCTCTGCTTTTAAGCGTCAGTGACTATGCTTAGAGGCTTTTACGCTTCAGAATTTCTTGATCTTTGGTGCTTTTGCATCCAGGATCCATTTTCCTAGAATTCTTACTTCTCTTCCTCAAACTCTGCTGCTAGCAGACCAAGAATCCATTAGCCTTCTGAGATGAGGAATACTAAGATCACAATTCTAGGATGACGAGGAACCAAGTGTCCCTTGCCATAGTGTTTTATAAGTTCTGTGCTTTGAATCTATATGTGAAATTTGAGTTATATAGCTGGAGGAGTGGACCGGGACCATTTACCCGTTTGGAGCAAACTCTATAAAGATCTCGGTGCCAGACGTTTTCGCACTTCTGGCTGTTGGAGGTGCGTCTGAACTTCTGTGGAAACAACAGACCCCCATGGAGAAGTGTTTTTAAAGCCACCTACAGCGGGCTTGAGTCTGTTTGAAAACAGTTCACTTATCCAGCAGAGGCAGATTGTTTGCACGTGGGCTGGCCAGGAGCAGTGATTTGGCTTCAGTCTTTTCTTTCTCTCCTGGCACCCTCTGGAGAGACAGATCAGGATCCCTTCCCTCCCTTGTTATGTGGGAGCTGAGGGGCAGGATTCTGAGCTGAGCTGTAGAAGACCTGGAGGTTGCCCGCAGAAGTTTTGAAGCGCTGGAAGCTTCCCTAAGTAACTAAGGGGACCCTGGGTCATGGGAAAGTTCTCCCACCCTTGTTCTAGATGTGCCGACCAACCCTGCTTAAGGAATCCTTGGACATTTGAGCTGGATAGACTCCAGCCCCAGATTGCACAAGGGATTTTCTCAGTCTTAGGGAGAAGAGGGTCAGCAACAAGCAGGAAATTTAGGTCTGGGCTCCCTACCTCCTGCCCCCAGGATCTTTGTGTATTTCCAGCAGAAAACTGGGGTCTGGGTTTCCTTCCTCCTGCCCCCAGGATCTTTGTTTGGGCAGTTCCTCAAGTATTCAGAGTCTCACATTTGCTTAATGGGCTGACCAGCTTCATTCCCACAGCTCCACATCTCCTAGTGATATTGGAAACTCCAGGCCCTGATGCTTAGCAGATCAGACTTGAGAATCTCAGTACTGGTGAAAGCAGTGACTTCTAGTTTCTCTGGGCTAGTCACTGAGGGGTCAACCTGCCACTGCCCAGCCCTAAGAACATCACATTCCATCCTGCTGATCTCAGGTTCCAGCACACCTTTAACTCTGTGCTGCATTTTTCAGACTCAGCTTGTCCATCTGAGTAGTAGGGGATTCGTGGTCAGCTCTCCGTCTTCCAGAGAACTGCAAGTGTGGCCCTGGAGCTGGCTCCATGGTAGAACATTTGACTTGTCTGTGTGTGTGAGACCCTAGATTCCACCCCCAGCCTTGCAAAACAACCAAACCACCAAAGGCAGCAGTCAACTGTCCATCTCAACAGAGCATTTGACATGTGGAATGGTGCGGCTACGTTCCTGCCATTTTGTTTTCCGGGAGAAGCAGAGGGTGTAGGGTGGGAGTGAGATTAGTTTCTGGGGAAAGTTCAGGTCATTGGCACACAAGGGTGGAGAGGAGAAGGAGCAGGTAAGTTAAGCAGTGAAATGTGCTCCAGGGTCTGTCCGATTTCCAGTCTCCCATGTCCGCATGTGTGCGACTCCCAGCGTCTTTCCGGGAGGCGCTCAGAGCTCCTAGGGGAAGCAGGCTCCCAGCACATTCTTGCTATTGATTCGCATAAACAGCCTGAATGGAAGATCATTGTCATCTGGATCTCTGGAGCAGGCAGCTCAGGGAGACCCGGGAGCACCAGGAAGCAGGAGTACAGAGCCCATCACAGCCAGTCTCACTGCAGCTCGTCCGTTCCAGCCTTGTCACTCCTCACACTTCTCTAGCTGCAGGAGCCCTCCTGGCCAGGGGCAGATCAGAGGGATCTTAGCTCCCGGGGCTCTGCGGTGGCACTGGGCAAGCCGGGGCAGGTACAGTGTCACCTAGGTTATCACTCAATTGTCATGTCACTTAGATTGAAACCAAGGGCAAGAAACCTGGGGTGGTTGTTCCCCAGGTTTCTTGAGCTGGGCATTCTGTGCACCCCTTTAGGACTTGGAATTTGCCCCTGAGATTGCGGGTTTGTGTTTCTGCGACAGGGTTCATGATTCGGATGATTTCTCTCTCTCTCAAAAAATGAAACGTGCTAGACTGGATTTTGGTTCAGCCACCAGAGGTCTTCCTAGGCTGTCTCCTTCCCGAGCCTGGTCCGCTCAGAGCCCAGTGGGGCCTCACTTGAGGACTTTGATGTCTTTGCAGGGTGAGTCCAGCTGGGCGCGCTCTGCCAAACACCCCACCGCCCAGCCAGGGTGTGCTGGACAGATTGGGGTTGTGGAGTGGGGCCTGAGGGTTAGGACACAAGAAGGTGCCTCAGGGCAGGGGGCCCCCGGATCGCCTTAGTGTAGGCGGTTCATCAGTCCGGAAATGCAGGCAGGAACAAGGCAGCAGAGCTGGAGCCGGGAAACTGCACTCCAGAAACTCTTGGTGAGCCGCCTTGCCACTCTGGTGGTGCTCGGGGGTTGCTCCTGATTCTGCACTCAGGAATGACTCCTGATGGTGTTTGAGGGACCCTGTGAGGTGCCGGGGATTGAACCCGGATCTTCCGCTTGCAAGGCAAGTGCCAGCCCCCAATTACTATCACTCTGGCCCTACCTCTTTGCTTCTGACTCTCGGTTTCTTTGTCTCATGGTCCGGGAGCGTGTTTGTCTGTGGGCCTCACACACCCTTTTGCTTCTGTGTTCAGACAGGTATGCACCCGCCCCTCCCTTCTGCATGTCTCCCCAGAGGCCCTCCTGCTGGGCACCCACCCAGCTGCCCTTACCAGCATCTCCCTTCCTGAGGATGAGGAAGGCGTGGCCAGACAGGGACCTTCACCGGGAGCTGGTGGGGGAGTGACCCTTGGCCTTTCTGCTCAGGGCCTTTTTAGGGTCTTCAGCTCCCTAAGCACTATGAAGCCTGTCAGGAGAGTGGGCATTACCCCTACTGGCCAGCTTTATGGACTCCAGGGCCCTTCCCAGCCTGCCCTGCTGCTTCCTCTGCACAGGACAAACCACTAGGCTCAGAGGCCCTCCAAGTCTCCCTTCCTCTGTGGGCAAGATCAGGTTCACTTTTCTGGGCCTGGAGGTTAAGGACTTCCCCCTGAGCCAGCCACCCAGGGACCCTTCCAGCAGGTGCCTCCCTTTCCCTTGGTCTCCCCCGCCCCTCAGTTTCAAGAACCCCCGCCTCCACCAAGCCTTCTCCTCCTACCCACCCTCCATTTGTTCATTTCCCATTCTGGTAAAGTTGGTTCCCCCTCCTCAGCTCTGCTCAGAAGGCGCCTCCTCTGTGAGGTCCTCCCGGATTTGCTAGAATAGGTAAAGCACTTCCTCTCTCTGGGCCAGCCCCAACTTTTTTTTTTCTTTTTGAGTCATATCTGGTGATGCTCAGGGTTTTACTCCTGGCTCTGCACTCAGAAATTACTCCTGGTGGTGCTTTCGGGGGGACCTTTTAGGATGCCAGGGATTGAACCTGGGTCATCTGCATGCAAGGCAAATAAATTCCCTACCCATTGTACTATCACTCTGGCACCAAGGAGCAATCTTAAAGGGTTGCTTTGGTCAGTGTGACCCTATGGTTCTGGGGTTGCGGGACTCCCTGGGATAGCCTCTCCTTTTCTTCTAGGAATTTCGATCTTGGGTTCACATGCAGCCTTGATCTTTGCCCATGTAGATCAAAATAGGCCTCTTGGCAGCTTTGAGGAAGCTTCAGTGTGAGGTATTGAGGTACATCCATGGGCATTTGGAGACTTTTTCCTGTGCTTACCACTAAGTGGGGAAGGTTCTGGCATGGTTTCTGGAGATCTGGACTTGTGCTTGGGGTGGGTGCATGCGACGTAGGGATGGTAAGAAACTGGGTCCCCTTTCTCCTGGCTGGGTGCCGTATGTTTTCCCGAGTCCTCACCAGGTCAGACTAGCCCTAGCGATGGGATCAAGTGGATAGCTAGAACTTGGCTTTCATTCCGTCAGTGGAATGAAGCCTTGAATGTGTGCAAGGTCTGGAGAGAAGCGGAAAGAGAGGAAATATGTCTCTGACAGTGGCGAGGAGGCGGAGTTGACAAGACTTGGGAAATGTCAACATCCCTTGGGTTAGTACCTCTGTGGTTCTCAGCTCTCTGACCACTAGGCTCTCCCCACTTGCTTGTCTTATTCGAAGCAGAAGTCTGTTAATTAGTACTTGAAGGAATTTATAGTAATGCCTTCGAAAGCCTTGGTTGGCTTCTGTTCATTTACCCAAAGTTCTAAGTCTCACTCCCAGCCTACAGTCTTCCTGCCTCTGACCTGTGAAGCTGGCGGAGTCGGGGCATTTTCTGACTGGAGGCGGTTGATCACCGTTTGCCCCAACTCTTGAGTAAGGCTGTCCAAGCACAGTGAGCAGCTCCACCTCCTCCCCAGGTTCTTTGCTGTCTCACCTAGAGTGCTCCGCCGTCAAACCCAGTTCCGAGAATCTGCCACTTGCAATATTAAAATAATCTAAACAGACTGGGATGTAATTTATTTATTTATTTATTTTTTTGCTTTTTTGGGTCACACCCGGCAATGCTCAGGGGCTACTCCTGGCTCTGCACTCAGGAATTACTCCTGGCGGTGCTCGGGGGACCATATGGGATGCCGGGAATCGAACCCAGGCCGGCACAAACCGGCCGCGTGCAAGGCAACGCCCTACCCGCTGGGCTATCGCTCTGGCCCCTGGGATGTAATTTAAAACATTTTTTTAAATTTAGGGCCAGACCCAGTGGTGCTCTGGGCTTGCTCCTGGCTCTGTGCTGAGGCATCACTCTTGGCAGGTTCGGAGACCTCTGAGGCCCTGGGGATCCAACCCGGGTTGGGTGCATGCAAGGCAACTGCCCTGCCGGGTGTACTATCTCTCCAGCACTGTGATGGGACGTTTCTACCAGAAAGATACGGTGTTCTGCTACATCCTGCTCTGATGGTCCTTTCACCAGTGACCTGGGAGACTTGCTGATGGGGCTTGTGGCTGACCACGAGGTAACAGAGGTGTCTCCTGGGAGACTCAAGACCTGAAACAAGCACCAGGTTGGGAGACTGAGTCAGAAAAACAAGACATTTAAAAAACTGTTATGAAACCATGAAGCAATGATACAGCAGGTAGGGCACTTTCCTTGCACCACGAAGGTTTGATCCCTAACATCCCATTTGGTCCCTTTGAGTCCTTCCAGGATGATCCTTGAGCACAGAGCCAGGAGGTAAGCTAGGCAACCTCAAAACAAAATAAAATAAAACACTTTACGGAAACATAACAAAAGACAAAAGGAAAAGTCTGCTCCGGGGACCATGTATATGGTCCCGGAGATCAAACCGGGCACCTGCCTGCAAAGCCTCTGCTCAGTGCTTTGAGTCATCTCACCAGCTGCTGTTCCTACTTGGGATATTTGAGTTGTTCCCATTTGAGGGGGATTCAAGTTATCTTCTGTGACGATGTGAAATTCTTGTGTTAAAACAGATGTTTTACTTAGCAACAGTAGGGTCAGATGGTATGTTTTGAAATTTTTCCAACTTGTACTATAAACTAGCATTTTTCTTTCATTTCCAGTAGCACTATATGAGTCGGTTGCTTCATCTTCTCACTGATAGTATGTTCAGTTTTTCTTCCATTAGGGGATACCCCTAGTGTTGCTCAAGCCCTGTGGGCTGCTCACTGACCACTAGGGTTACACCTGCCAGTGCCTCGGGTCCAGCCAGTGCTGGGGAGTGAACCCAAGACCCCCCATATACCAAACACATACTCCTGTCTTTGAACCATGTTCCTAATTCCTTTGTTCTGTCTTTTTTAATTTTTCCTTTTAGTAGTATCTCTTTGTAGCCACAATTTGTGTCCACCTTATGACTAATACTATAGTTTTTATCTATTTCTGTGTAACAAATTACTCCAAAATTAGTGGCTTAAAGCAGCAAACATTTATTATCTTAGTTTCTATAGGTCAGGAATCTGGGTGTAACCTAATGGGGTGGCTCGCAGAATTAATGGACCCATCAGAGCCTCAATTGCTTTGGAGTAGTTCGAGGGAGGAGGAAGAAATTTGGAGAGAGGGAAAAATGGAAGAGTAAAGGTTTGGGTAGTTGACTAGAACAAAATAAGGGGCTAGAAAGAATTTGTGTTAGGTAGTGGCTTTTAAACCAGTGATCAGCTTATAATTCTTCTGGTTGTAGGAGTTTGAGTTTTCTTGATGATTCTGGAAAAACAAACATTTATTGAGCAATGTGCCTCTACCTTCATTTGCATAGGAGCTCCCACATTGCATTTCCTCCCTCCCCTCCTGTCTGTCTCTAATTCTCTCTCTCTCTCTCTCTCTCTCTCTCTCACACACACACACACACAAACACATTAATTTCCTTAATCAACCTTGAAAAACACCCATTTTAGAGCTTGCTATCAGAGGTGAAACAATGCTTGAGTAAGACCGTCTACCCGAGGTGGCACTGATCCTGCATCCTTCCTGCCTGTGCCCCTCTGTGGCAGCACCTGGAGGGTTCACCTGTACTCACAGTTCAGGCCTCGTCTCCAGGGCCCACAAGGCCTTTGGATTAATTTCTATAGATAGTAGGAAGTACAGATTGTATGAGCTACAGGTAGTGAATGGTTTGGGGAAGGTCCTCTCTTCTCTATAGCCTCTTCACCTATAGAATTGAGGAGTGTTAAGGTCTGTTAGATAGTTGAGACCAGGGTTCTGAACCTGGCTGAGACTATAAATAGGGGCCCCAGGAGAGCATCCTGGTGGGTGGGGTGGCTTCTGGACTGAGAGAGCAGCGGCCTCCTGGTGCCTGACCAGTACCTAGACCATGGGGCCCCCTGGTGCCTGAGCAGGATGGCCAGCACCAGGGAGGAGAAGCTGCTCCTGATGCCTTGGCCCAAGGGCCAGCACCAGAGCCACAAGGCCTGGTGCCTGAGTCTGAGGGTCGGCATCAAAGCTACAGGGCTACAGAGCTTCAGGGCTTCTGAGTATTAGGATGACCCGGCAGTAGGATAATATGGAGAAACTCAAAGAATTAGGGATTCAGGCATGAGACATGGTAGCAAAAGATGAAACAAGGTAATCTAGGGAAATAGGGACATAGCCGAGGAGTCCAGAGAAAAGAAGCCCTGAAGAGAAAAGCCTGAGCTGAAAAGACCTAAGGAAAAGGCCCTGAAAGGAGACGTCCTGGGAGAGGACCAGAAGCACGAAGCCTTGGCCATAGGCATCGGGATGTGAGAGGCCATGATGAGAGGAGCCCGCACAGACCCCCAAAGAGAGAGCAGCCTGCAGGAGAAACCGCAGGGAGAGAGACAGAGGCCCAGGAGAGGTTCCTGCAGAGAGCAAGCAAGAGAGGAAACAAAGTACCATTAAAGAATAACTTCAGGAAGCTCTAGTCTTGTTCCTTATTCCCCAGACAGGTCAGGGAGAACAGTGCCCGCCTGTGTCCAGGCCGGGGCCCTAATGGACAGTGAGTACTACTGAGGACCCCCAGCTAGGCCCCAGCATCTGCTGCCATAGTCACCCCCTGACTCCCAAGTAATGTTAAGGTTATGGAACCCAGAGGAGGTCCCTTGAGCCTGAGGTCTTGGGACCTTCGTGAGGGGGAGCCACAATCCCCCTTACAGTACAGTTATTTTTAAGCCTTAACAGAGGAGGGTGATTGTGTTGGCTGGATTAGTACTAGTTCGCACTCCATGGGATAAATAATTGTAATCACTTCACTTGTATTACTTATATTCCGGTGTTCATCGATTTGCTCGAGCAGGCACCAGTAACATCTCCATATGTCCTGTTACATGCTAGTGTAGCCCATGGGCATCAGCTCGCTCCAGGAATATGGAGAACCTCAAACCATTCCTTCAGGTCATGGGAATGAGGCTTATAATTGTTACTGGTATTTGGCATATCAATATGACACGGGTAGCTTGCCAGGCTCTGCCATGTGGGATACTAAGTAGGCTCTCCTCGTGCATACAGTAAGCGTGGCCGTGGTGGTATAATAAAAACAATAATTATAATAATAAATAAATGATACTTTAATTCATATTATCGACTGAGCATTGCCTGTTGGTTAAATAATTAACAGAACTTGCATGTGATGACTTTTCAGTGTATGCAAAGTCATGTGATAAATAAACTGTAAAATCACCTAAATTGCTCACTGAAGTGTTCATCATTGTTTGGGCATAAAATTTCTCAGTGCTTACCTAAAAATACATCTACTTGACATGTAAGTGTGCGTGTTGCCAGAACTATGAAATAGTTTTTCCATAGCTGTTAAAAAGTATCTTAACACTAAAAATAATTGAAAAGCACTAAAACATTCCCCCACAGTCTCTTCCACCAGATCGAGTAATACTAAAAATGTTTAGGGGACCAGAGAATTGCAGGATCTAAAGGCACTTGTCTGACCTACAGCCAATCCCTGTTTGAACCCCAGGACCTCATGCTCCCTTTAGCATCACCAGGTACTGCCCTGGCGGCCACCTAGCACCAGCAGGGGTGGCATGGGTGATCCCTGGCACAGCAGGGCCCAAGCAGCACCATATTTCCAGGCTCTTGCATTGAGCCACCTGCTCTGTTGTGTGTAACTAGCTGGGAAGGACCCCCAGACTTCAGAGAACAGCTTGTGAGCCCCCTCCAAAATACTCAGAACAACAAAACTACTTATCAACCAGCATGTTGTTCAGTGAGTATAAAGTTACAGCCAAGCAAGTTGAGTGAGTTGTAGCTATCTGTCCACAGAGTAGTGCCCATAGTTAGTGATGTGTCGCTGTGTTGCAGGACTCCTTTTAGGGCCGCTGCATATGCTCTGAATTCCCGCCTGCAAATCACTTCGTAGATAAGGGGGTAGTCTAAATGTGGCAGTTTATCTGACCATGTATGCTGTACTAGCTGGTATAAATATTCTCCCATGCTACCACAATCATCGTGGGACTAGCTAGATCTTACCAGCATATTAGCCTGGCCACGCAGGACCCCCTGGGCAATTAGACCAGAGAGAAATGCTGTTTGCTTCCAAGCAAACAAGCATGGCTCCCTGATATACTCAAAGGCAACTAAAATACAAAACTACCATGAAGTAGAAGAGACTTGTGAAGGCTTGGAGAAATATTTAACTGGCATTAGTATTAGTCTTTGGTACAGAGACATGCCATCTCAGAAACCCCCTTCTCTACCCATAAAGGCATTTCCAGGCAGATCTTGGCTCAAAACATTAGCATACTAAAGGGCCTAGGTGAGGTGCAGGGAGGGATTACCTAAGGGCATTTGACCCTCCCTGCTTTCCATAACAGTGGGAGGAAGGTCTGAGTGGCAGGGGTATAAAACTAGCCTGTTTCCTTTCTCCCGTGCTTCTTTGTGGGCTCTCTCTTTGTGAGCGCTCACCCTTCTTGGAAGTCTTGTCTTCTCCTTTTACAAGGCCTTTACACGTGGTGGCTGCCATCTTGGCCTACACGTGGCTGGGGTTCTAGCCTGGAATCCTAAGCACCGGCTTTTCCTTTTGCTGATTTGTATGCCTGAACCTGTGATAAGTAAACCCCTTTTAAAACTGCATCGGATTCCTGAGTTTTTCATCCATTCCTCGCCGGCTCGAGGTAGAAGGGAACTCGCTTCCGGCACTGTCGGGACCCCGGCGGCGCCGCCTGACAGCGCGTTGTGCAGTAAACATTTTCCTGGAGGCCTGTCCTCATGTTAACTTTGTGCAGTAAAAGTTTTCGAGGCCTCTCCTCATGCTAAGTTTGTGCAGTGAACGTTTTCCTTGAGGCCTGTCTTCATGTTAGTGTTCTTTCCGCACAGGAGCCAGGCTGACACTGATGGTAAGGCTGGAGTTGGAACATTGAACACCGAAATTTGTTATCCACAGCTGTGAGTCATAGTGATTACAATAAATAATTTAAAATGTTTTCTTTCTTTTTGCTTTTTTGGGTCACATCCGACAATGCTCTGGGGCTTCTCCTGGCTCTGCACTCAGGAATTAGTCCTGGCAGTGCTCAGGAGACCATATGGGATGCTGGG
>JAJIBD010036304.1:0-25424 GCA_021461705.1 Cryptotis parvus
AGTGACAAAGCCGCTCATGACTGGGTTTCAGGTACAATGTTCCATCGCCCAGCCTTCACTAACATCACATTTCTTGTGAGTTTAAAGGTTTCATCAGCTTTTTGGAAACTATTTTGGCCTTTACTTCACCTGTTTTCTGTTCTCCTCTTTTTCTGGAATTTCAAACTACACAGGTTTGGTGTTTGTTGCCCCACAGACACTGTTTGGTTTACGTGGCTAGCTGGATGGTGGGCTTCTCTGAGTACTGTGGGTAATGCTCTTGGTGACACCCCGAAGCTCACTCTTTTTGTTTTTTTGCTTTTTGGGTCATACCCGGCAATGCTCAGGGGTTACTCTAAGAAATTTCTTTGCTCAGAAATCCCTCCTGGTGGTGCTCGGGGACCGTGTGTGATGCCGGGGATCGAACCCGGGTCGGCCGTGTGCAAGGCAAACGCCCTCCCCCCACTGTGCTATCACTCCGGTCCCCAGCTCACTCATTTTCTGCAGTTGTGAATCCAATGTTTGTTCCCTCTAGTATATTTTTTACCTTTTCCATTTTGAATATTGCATTTTTGCAATATTTAAAAATTAGAAGGTGATTTAGGAGCAGTGCCGGGTGAAATCAGGGCCTGACACCTGCAAAGCAGATGCTTTACCTCTCAGGTGTACCCGGCCTAGAGGAGTTTCAGATTTTCAAAATATGTTTCATCAGGCTTGTTTTCTTTCATGTTCTCCAGGCTACTAGCATAGTAGGAATACTTTTTAAAAATAGGGGCCGGAGCGATAGCACAGCGGGGAGGGCATTTGCCTTGCACAAGGCCGACCCAGGTTTGATCCACAGAATCCCGTATGGTCCCCTGAGCACATCCAGGAGTAATTCCTGGGCCAGAGTGATAGTCCAGCGGGTAGGGCGTTTGCCTAGCATGCGCCCGAACCAGGTTCGATCCCCCGGCTTCCCATATGTTCCCCCTGAGCACCGCCAGGAGTAATTTCTGAGTGCAGATGGAGCCAGGAATAACCCCCTGATATATTATATTATATTTATTATATTATATTATATTATATTATATTATATTATCACTATCACTTTAGTGATACTAATGGGGCAGAGTTGCTACTTGCTCTCCCTGTGCCCACCTGCTCATGAGGCGCCCGAGAGGGATGGCGGGTTCTATCACTATCTTCCCATTCATTATCTATTTGCTAGAGCGGGCACCAGTAATATCTCCATATGTCCTGTCTCATGCTAGTAGAGCCCAAGGGCATCTGCTTGCTCCAGGAACATAAAGAGCCTCAAACCATTATATTAGGTCATGGGAATGACCTAATATAATTGTTACTGGTATTTGGCATATCAAATACAACACGGGGCCTGGAGCGATAGCCCAGCGGGTAGGGCGTTTGCCTTGCACGCGGCCGGCTGTGCCGGCCTGGGTTCGATCCCCAGCATCCCATATGGTCCCCGAGCACCGCCAGGAGTGATTCCTGAGTGCAGAGCCAGGAGTAACCCCTGAGCATTGCCGGGTGTGACCCAAAAAAGCAAAAAAAAAAAAAAAAACAAATACAACACGGGCAGCTTGTCAGGATATAATTATATATTATAATATGATATTATTATATAATATGATATTACTATATTATTATATATCATATTATTATGATATAACATGACATAACATAACATAATATAATATAAAATATTATAACCCCTGAAGGGCTCCACGCGGCTGCTTGCAGCTGCGCGGTTCATCAATAACTGCTGGATTTTGAGATGACTACAAGAGTATGCTAACCGCGGCAGAGCCTGGCAAGCTACCCGTGTCGTATTTGATATGCCAGATACCAGTAACAATTATAGACCTCATTCCCATGACCTGATGGAATGGTTTGAGGCTCTTTATGTTCCTGGAGCAAGCAGGTGCCCTTGGGCTCTACTTGCATGAGACAGGACATATGGAGATATTACTGGTGCCCGCTCGAGCAAATCGATGATGAATGGGAAGATAGTGATAGTGATAGTGATATAACCCCTGAAATATAATATATTATTATATATAAATATATACTAAATAAAAAGGATTGATTAAAAATAATACAAATATAAATAGTTTTTGTTTGTTTCTGGGCCACACCCATTGGTACTCAGGGCTCACTTGTGGCAGTGCTCAGGGGCAGCGTGTTGAAATATTAGAAAGCCAAAGATCTGATGCTAGTTGCATGGTTTATGAATCTCTGGGTCATCTTCGGTCTTCTTTTTTGTTATCGATCATATTTCCCCGTCTCCTTTCCTGGCTCCTGGTATTGATGAGAAACTGAATATTGTGTATTTGTTGCTTTGAAAAGTTTTGGACTTTGTTTCACTTACAATTAATTTACTTGGATTGATCTGATCTTTCGGAGGCTGCTGTTCATCTTTGTTGAAAGCTTTCCCAGAGCAGCTTTTAGGCCAGGGCTGATTGAGCCTCACGGACTCAGCCCTTCTCTGAGGACTCTGCCCAGCGCTGGCGAATCAGGGGCCACTTGGGTTGGCAGGGAAAAGGCTGGTGGACGCTCTAAGTCCTCTGGGTTCAGGAATGGCACCACCGGTGCCCTCTGGGGATGGTTTCCCTCCTTATGGAATTTCCCTCCAAACAAATGCAGCAGTAACTTCTTCCTCTTCCTCCTCCTCCCCTTCCCCTTTCTCTCCTTCCTTTTCTTCTTCCTCTTTCTCCTCTTCCTCTTCTTCCTCTTTCTCCTCCTCCTTCTCCTCCTCCTTCCCCCGTGCTATCAACCCCCCAACCCCACCCCGCTGCTTCTTTCTGTCCAGCGCCTGCCTCCCCTGGTCCTTCAGCATCACAACCTTCACTTTGCACCTGCTTCTCTGAGCCCCAGTGCTCTGCGCGCCTCCCGCCCCAAGGCCTGGGAATTCTCTCGGGAATGGTTCTGATTGTTTCCTTGCTGTCCTTGATCCCTGATCTGTCACGGGTGCGGTCCATTATCTGAAAAGTGTTGTATTTTTGCACTTGGTCCAGCTTCTAGTTGTTTGCAACAGGGGGACAATTATGGGAGCAGTTAATGCCCCGTGAGTGGAAACAGCCGAGCCCACTGATTCTGACGGTCTTTTCATTACCATTCAATTATAAATGTGTTCTAATCTCCCTTCTCTGAAGGACCATCGTAGCGAGGAAATCCCGTCGTTTGCTGCCCCGTGGACGGAACAGCAGGGCATCATGTTAAGCAAAACAAGCCGGAGGAAGAGCCAATCTTGGAGGATCGCCATGTGGGGAGTGTGGGAAGGCCGAGCTGGGCACTGGACAGCACTGCTCTCCACGGGACGCTGCTCTCCCACTGGACACTGGTCTCCACTGGACACTGCTCTCAGGTCACGAAACTGATAAGCAGTTGGGGAAGGGTGGAATCAGACCAGGGTGACATCACGACACACCAGAGGTGCCATAGGGTTGCGGTCAATTGGTGGTGGTGGGGCCTAGATCTTTTATGTGTTGACCCTGGGTTTTACCTGTTATCACTTGCATCACTCGTATCCCTTGTCTTCCGTTGATCATCGATTTGCTCGAATGGGCACCAGTAACATCTCCATACGTCCTGTCACATGCTGGTGTAGCCCAAGGGCATCTGCTCACTCCAGGAACACAATGAGAATGAAGACTCAGACCATTCCTTCAGGTCATGGGAATGAGGTCTATAATTGTAACTGGTATTTGGCATATCAAATACGACACAGGCAGCTTGCCAGGCTCTGCCGTGCTGGTGGGATACTCTTGTAGTAGCCTCTCATCTCATGCATTTATTGATGAACAGGAAAAGATCGACTTTTCTGCTGGGTAGAGCTCTGACGAGCTGCGGAGTCCACATGTTGAAAATAGCAGCCCTCATGGTATGAGGATTCCTTTGGCTTCTTGAGAGACTCTGCTGGGATGGCGGGCCAGGCTAGACCAGCCTTCCCTCCTGAGCGCCTCATGATCAGCTGGGCACAGGGAGAGCCGGTAGCAGCTCTGCCCTGTGTATCTGAGTCTCTGGATCAGGCATGGCTGGGCTTGAAATAGACGGCTGTAGGGTGGGACTCTGATGAGAAGGGCTTGTGATCTGCTCTTCTGCTGGGTAGAGCTCTGACAAGCTGTGGAGTACAGATGTTGAAAATGGCCGCCCTCATGGTGTGGGGTTCCTTTTATACAAACTCAAATTTAATTTTGGGGGGACATATCCAGTGTTGCTCAGGGGTTACTCCTGGCTCTGCAATTAGGAATTACTCCTGACAGTGCTCAGGGGACCCTATGGGATGCCGGGGATCGAACCTGCATTGGCCGTGCTAGGCAGATGCCCTGGCGGCTGTCCTATCACTCTGGCCCCTTAAATTTATTATTATTTTAAAATTAGGGGCCAGAGCAATAATTTTTTCCCAGAGTTTTAAATGTCTCTGCGGGCCGACTTTAGGCTGCAGAATATGATGCATCTTGGAGGACATTACCCGAGAGCTTGTATAAAGAACCGTGGAGGGAGAGGCCCGAGTCCGTCAGCCGCCCGAGGTCACGCTGGCTCTGTGCTGTTCTGTTGTCTTTGTCCTTATTGATCTGCTGTTGTTTGTCCTTTGCTAAGAGGAATTATTAAAATCTCCAAGTCATTGAATTTCAATTAGCTTTTCTGATTTTCTTTGTCTTTACCTTTTGGTGTTGGTGCCATCTGAGCTATGCTCAGGGCTGACTCCTGGCTCTGTGCTCGGGGCTGACTCCTGGCTCTGTGATCGGGGCTGACTCCTGGCTCTGTGATCTGGGCTGACTCCTGGCTCTGTGATCTGGGCTGACTCCTGGCTCTGTGATCTGGGCTGACTCCTGGCTCTGTGCTCAGGGCTGACTCCTGGCTCTGTGCTCAGGGCTGACTCCTGGCTCTGTGCTCAGGGCTGACTCCTAGCTCTGTGCTCAGGGCTGACTCCTGGCTCTGTGCTCAGGGCTGACTCCTGGCTCTGTGCTCAGGGCTGACTCCTGGCTCTGTGATCTGGGCTGACTCCTGGCTCTGTGATCTGGGCTGACTCCTGGCTCTGTGATCTGGGCTGATTCCTGGCTCTGTGCTCGGGGCTGACTCCTGGCTCTGCGCTCGGTGCTGACTCCTGGCTCTATGCTCGGGGCTGACTCCTGGCTCTGTGCTCGGGGCTGACTCCTGGCTCTGTGCTCAGGGCTGACTCCTGGCTCTGTGCTCGGGGCTGACTCCTGGCTCTGTGCTCGGGACTCACTCCAGGCTCTGTGCTCGGGGGTGACTCCTGGCTCTGTGCTCGGGCTGACTCCTGGCTCTGTGCTCGGGACTCACTCCAGGCTCTGTGCTCGGGCTGACTCCTGGCTCTGTGCTCGGGGCTGACTCCTGGCTCTGTGCTCGGGGCTGACTCCTGGCTCTGTGCTCGGGGCTGAATCCTGGCTCTGCTCGGGGCTGAATCCTGGCTCTGTGCTCGGGGCTAACTCCTGGCTCTGTGCTCTGGCTGACTCCTGGCTCTGTGCTCGGGGCTGACTCCTGGTTCTGTGCTTGGGGCTCACTCCTGGCAGTGCTCGGGGCATAAGGACCTGTGTTGTGTCCAGGATGGAACGCAACCTGGGCTCGCTGTGTGCCAGCTAACTGCCGTACCTTCTGTCCGACCTCTCCAGCTCCTGACGTGCAGGGTGTGTTTGGGTTTCATGGCGTCTCCCTGATTTGTCACATGGAGTGTTACTCCTTATCTATCAAGGCATTTCACTGGGGCCTGCTGGGGTTACAGTGGCGTCTGTTGCCTCCTAGCTGGGGCTGTAGCGTGGCACACACTCAGCTTCACTGTGCTTCAAGTTGAAGGCCCACCTCCATTTATTTTTGGGGGTATGCCCGGCAATGCAGGGGGTTACTCCTGGCCCTTCACTCAGGCCTGACTCCTGGCGGTGCTCGCTGGGGCACAGGGGACATATGGGATTCCAGAGATCAAACCCAGGTCTGTGGCATGCAAGCAGGTGCCACCTACTGTGCTCTGTCTCCAGCCCATAACATGTTTAATTTTGAGCCACACCCAGTGGTGCTTGAGGCTTACTCCTGGTGGGCTCAGGGACCTTATGGGGTGCTGGGGATCAAGCCTGGGCAGCCACATGTAAGGCTGTGCCCTACCTGTCTTTCGCTCCAGTCCCCCTCCTCATTTATCTCAAGTCACAAGCTATCTGACAATGCCGATCCCACCCAGTGATGCTCAGGGGTTACTCCTGGCTCTGAGCTCAGGCATTTCTCCTGGCAGTGCTCGGGGAGACCATATGGAATGCCGGAGATCGAACCCAGGTAAGCCACATGCAAGGCAATTGTCCTCCCGCTGTGCTATTGCTCCGGCCTCTCCTTATTTTGATGTCGGGTTTGCTTATGTTTAATGGGCTGGATTCACTCTCTTGTCCTGCTCTGAGAGTTTTCTGTTGGTGTGTGGCAGTGTCAGGGAAACAGGTGCTTAAACGACACCTGTGGATTAACTCACAATCTTTCGTTCAGGGGCCTGGGTGTGGCTCGACCGGGTCCTCTAATTTCTAACTCAGGGTCTCCCAAGGCATTCTCCAGGGCTGGGTCTTGTCTGGAAGTGAACTGGGGAAGAGGCCAGGCCCAAGGCTGCTGGTGGGGTTTGGTTGGCTGCAGCTGTTGGAAGGGAAACCTTGGGTTCTAGCGGGCTCTTGGCCAGGGTCTGCCTCTAGGACCCTGCCCCTGGGCTTCTCCACAGCTTCTCAACACACACCTGCCAACAAAGTGGAGCCTCCAACCTAAATGTGGTGGGTTTGCAAAGGGACGTCCACTATCTTGGTCCTTTTCTATGCACTAGACTCATGTCCCAGGTACCTCCATTTTTTCTTGGCCAGGTTGCTCTACACCCAGCAGATGCTGGGGGTGCTGGGGATGCATATGGGATGCTGGGGGTCGAACTAGGGTTGTCTCATGCAAGGCAAATGCTCTACCAACTGCGCTATCACTTCTGCCCCAAGTTCTTTTTTTTTTGAGTCACACCTGGCAATGCTCAGGGGGTTACTCCTGGCTCTGCACTCAGGAATTTTCCTGGCAGTGCTCAGGGGGATGATATGGGATGCTGGGGATCAAACCCTGGTTGACTGTGTGCAAGGCAAATGCCCTCCCCACTGTGCTGTTGCTCTAGCCCCAAGTTCTTTTTTTTTCTTTTTGGGTCACACCCGGCAATGCTCAGGGGTCACTCCTGGCTCTGCACTCAGGAATTACTCCTGGCGGTGCTTGGGGATCATGTGGGATGCCGGGGATCGAACCCGGGCTGGCATAGGCCAGCTGCATGCAAGGCAAACGCCTTACCCGCTGGGCTATCGCTCCGGCCCGGCAAGTTCTTCTTTTTTATAAACAGTAAAATTTGCCTTTCATTCCCCCTCCGCTTTGTTGATTATCTTGTTAGCTAATTTTAATCTGTATGTCTTGTATTTTTTAAGTAGTTGCTCTGTGCACCTTAACTTACCACCATCTGCTTTAGTTAGTAGTATTACGGTATTTCCCATGAACTGTAAGAACCTACAACTTGACAAATTAGATTCACTCCCTTGTGCTTCTGTTGCTGTGTATCTTACAAACTCATGTATAATGCATGCAGCGGGCAATGCTGATATTTTTACATTAAACCCTTCCTTGTCTTTCAGGATATTAGTTGCCTTTGAAAACCCGGTTTGAGGGGGTGGGTGCGGAATAGCACCTGGAAACATTCTTCTGTTTAAGCCATTAAACATTTTCTTTTTCAGACCTAAGGCTCTGGAGAACTTCCCTGGAGGAGAGGCGGGCGTGGCTGGTGACTGGAGGTCCCAGTGGGGGGCAGGGGTCACCTGAATTGCCCACGGTGGCTTGTGCTCTGTGAGCTGAGACTTGGGGGCTGGTGGTCAGCAGCTTGGACTCTGGACCTGGTAGGTCCATCCCAGTCTCAGCAATGTCCTTGGGATCTCCCTCATCTGCAGAGTTGGGGGCTGGGGGAGTGAGGCGAGGTTTGGGGGCACACACGGCTGTGCTCAGGGCTTCTTCCTGCTTCTGTGCTCAGGGCTCACTTCTAGTGGGACTCCTGGGGGCCAGCCTCAATCCCTGTGTGCTGCCTCTCGTGCAGCAGATACAGCTGCTTACTGGGAGGTAACAACCGCCTTCTGTTTGTTTTGGGGCCACAACCAGCTGTGCCGGGCTCTCTCATGACTCCTGCTCAGGGATCCTTTCTGGGAGGGCTCTGGGGACTGAGCTGGTCAGTGGCGTGCAAGGCCAGCGTCTTCCTTGCTATAGGATCTCTCTGGCTCCAGGAGCCACCTGTCAGGACACGTGAGACTAAGGCCCAGTGTCTAATATGTACCTTAAGCACCTGATAGGACTTTTGTCCTTGCCAGAGCCTCTTCGCATGGAACTCACTGAGGGCTGCTCACCGCTGGGGAAGGAGAAGGCAGGCGAGGGGCTGGAGCAATAGGACAGCGGGGAGGGACGGGTGCCTTACATGGCTGACCAGATTCATTCCCAGCACCCTACAGGATCCCCTTAAACATGCCAGGAGTGATCCCTGAGTGCCGCCTTAGCCAGGGTAAGCCCTGAGCAACCCCGCCCCCAACAAAAGAAGGCAGGTGAGGTGGAAGCTGCCCGAGGTGGTGGGAATGGGAGCACCGGGGCTCATAGTGGGGACCCCTGGCCCGCTAAAGACCCCAGACCCAGAGTGTGCCAGGCCTGCTGGGAGGAAGAGCCGAGCTTTCTCGAGGGATGGGACCAGGCAAGTGGGAAGCCGGCAAGGCCAGTGGGGAACCACCTTTCCTGAGTTCGCGAGGTCAAAGGTCGGGGATTCCCGTGTCTCCATGAATGTACACAGGCAGTTCCGGCTTAGTGGTTTCCGGGCCACGTGGAGGCGGCTGCAAGATGGCCGCCAGCTGCTCCTCGAGGCCCCCAGCCTCAGGGGGCCCTCCCTGACCAGCAGACCCTCAGGATGCCACAGAAGCAGACATGACTTCCAGGAGTTAGTTGGCCACAAGAAACCCAGAGCTAAAAAACTTTAAAAAATGGAAAAAAAATCGCAGCCTTGCTTATCTGAATAGAACTCACTGACATAAAACAAAAACAAGCCCAAATTGGTTTATAAAATCTGTAAGTAAAATGCATGGTGTTTCGGGAAAACAACCCAGAGCTTCCGGCGCTCTCTTGCAGATGGAAGTGACCTGTCCCAGGGACACAGGGGTCCTGAGGAGAAGCCACTAAGCCTGGAGGCGCCGTCTTGGAAGATGACTTATGTCCAACCTTCAGATCGCGGCTACTTGGCACTTCAGCACGCTCACAGCCACATCAACGCCTCAGCCACGCTCAGCCGAGCACCGCCAGCTCCTCACCCTGGAGCAGGAGCGCTTGCCGTCACGGCGCTGTTCACCTCTGTTCACATCCCTGTTGTCACGGCATGGCGGAACCGCAACTCACCGTGGCTGTGCTCACTGCAGTGGTGCCGCACACACACACTTGACTGTGCTCACTGCAGTGGTGCCGCATACACACGTGGCTGTGCTCACTGCAGTGGTGCCGCACACACACACTTGGCTGTGCTCACTGCAGTGGTGCCACATACACACACTTGGCTGTGCTCACTGCAGTGGTGCCACATACTCACACTTGGCTGTGTTCACTGCAGTGATGCCGCATACACACACTTGGCTGTGCTCACTGCAGTGGTGCCGCACACACACACTTGGCTGTGCTCACTGCAGTGGTGCCACATACTTACACTTGGCTGTGCTCACTGCAGTGGTGCCACGTACTCACACTTGGCTGTGCTCACTATAGTGGTGTCGCACACACACACTTGGCTGTGCTCACTGCAGTGGTGCCACATACTCACACTTGGCTGTGCTCACTGCAGTGGTGCCACGTACTCACACTTGGCTGTGCTCACTGCAGTGGTGCCGCACACACACTTGGCTGTGCTCACTGCAGTGGTGCCGCACACACACACTTGGCTGTGCTCACTGCAGTGGTGCCACATACTCACACTTGGCTGTGCTCACTGCAGTGGTGCCATACTCACACTTGGCTGTGCTCACTGCAGTGGTGCCGCACACACACACTTGGCTGTGCTCACTGCAGTGGTGTCGCATACTCACACTTGGCTGTGCTCACTGCAGTGGTGCCGCACACACACACTGGCTGTGCTCACTGCAGTGGTGCCGCACACACACTTGGCTGTGCTCACTGCAGTGTTGCCGCACACACACACTTGGCTGTGCTCACTGCAGTGGTGCCGCACACACACGTGGCTGTGCTCACTGCAGTGGTGCCCACACACACACACACTTGGCTGTGCTCACTGCAGTGGTGCCGCACACACACACTTGGCTGTGCTCACTGCAGTGGTGCCGCACACACACACACGTGGCTGTGTTCACTGCAGTGGTGCCGCCACACACACTTGGCTGTGCTCACTGCAGTGGTGTCACATACTCACACTTGGCTGTGCTCACTGCAGTGGTGCCGCACACACACGCGTGGCTGTGGTCACTGCAGTGGTGTCACGTATTCACACTTGGCTGTGCTCACTGCAGTGGTGCCGCATACACACACTTGGCTGTGCTCACTGGCGCCGGGTGTCCTGTGCTTGTAGGCCCAGCCGATGCTGTCCCCAGGGGGCTGCTCCCTCTTGTTGGGCTGGCTCAGGCCTGTGTTCCAGCGGCCGCTGCTGCTTCAGCGGAGCTGCCGGGATGGGACTCAGCACACGTGGGCAGGACCAGGGGCAACTTGTGTCCTCACGCTTGAGACTGCCCATGCCCTCGGCCAAGGAGCCGTTTTCTGGGCTGTATGGAACAAACAGGTTTATTTGTTCTGAGACTGCTTTTAAGCTTTCTAAAATCTGTTTTCTTTTTTTAAAATATGTTTTTTTATTTTTGAGTCACACCCAGCGATGCTCAGGGCTTACTCCTGGCTCTGCACTCAGGAATTACTCCCGGCGGTGCTCGGGGGGACCCTATGGGATGCTGGAAATGAAACCCAGGTGGGCCGCATACAAGGCTAATGCCCTCCCGCTGTGCTGTCGCTCCGGCCCCTCTGTCGTGCCCTGATCCCCATCCCACACATTCTGTTACTTTCGCCAGAACATTTCTGCAAATTAGTGGCAGCTCAGCAGAGGCGATGCCTCAGAGTTGTCGTGGGTGGGAGGAGGGACGAGTTCATCCCTTTGGGCCTCAGTTTCCTCGCCTACACCGGGAAAACCTCCTGAGGCCTCCAGACCAGGGGCGTATCCACTCACTCACCCCGCCCCACTCTGATCTGGGTCACTCAGCACCCAATTACAGGCTGAGTGAGAGAACCACCAAGCCAGATTAATCAAGGTTTATAGAAGCCGTAGATATGCTAATGCTTTTTGTTAATGACAGATGGCGCAGGTAATTGAAGATGGCAGGAGGGTGAAAGTTGGGAAGAAATTTCAGCTCGTAGAGAAAATATTGCATTCAAAGAGCTTAAGAATGATTAATGGAGGGTCTGGAATTACAAAGAGCCACCAGCAGAAGCTGTCTGGAACAGAATTTGCTTGGGGGCTGGGAGTAACCTTGAACTGTGTGGACCCAGGTTGGGGACGTGCTGGGCAGGAGGCCCGGGGGTCTCCGCAAGGTCAGTGGCACCTGGCGCAGGAGTGGGCCCTGTGCCAGTGACAGTGTACTCTGTGGGCTTGGTGCCAGCAGGGCCGGGAGTGACGGGGGACCCGGAGCTGTGCTCAGGGAGACACGTCCATGTGCCCCACGTTGGGAGGGAACCGACTTCAGAGTCCTGTGGGCAGGTTTCCCAGGGCTACTGGAAAGGCAAGTGGTGCAGGTTGGAAAGAGAACCCTATTTCCTTGGGCTAAAAGAGAGAGTACTGGGGGCCAGAGTGATAATACAGTGGGGAGGGCATTTGCCTTACATGTGGGTGACCTAAATTCTCTCCCTGGCATCCCTTATGGTTCCCCTGAGCACACTAGGAGTAATTCTTAAGTGCAGAGCCAGGAGTAAACCCTCAGCACTGCTGGGTGTGGCCCTAAAATACCCAATTAAAAAAGAAAGGTCGTATGGGGTAGGGTACTGGCCTTTACACGGGGCCAACTCTGGATCCATCCCGGGACTCTCTAGGTCGCCTGAACACAGAACCAGGAGTGATCCTCAAGCAGGGCCAGGTATGGCCTAACCCTCCCCTCACAAAATAAACGAATCCAGGGAACCGGGAATCCTTGAGGGAGGAAGACCGGATGTCCTTCCCTACCGGACCGGCGGGGCTGGATCTGGGCACGGCTCGGGGCACATTTGGTCTCTCCAAGGACCCTGAAGTCCTGCCACTGGCCTCGCCTCCTCCTGCTGAGACAACATGGTTGAGATTCCAGGCACCGCCGCTGGGCGTTTATAATCCTGTCGGCAGGCGGATGAAGGATGGGGGCAGCCTGTCTGCCCGGGAGGTCCCTGCCAGGCCAGCTGCGGCCTCCCCGGCCACTCCATCTCCTTCAGGGCGGCCTGTCCCTCTGCCTGTCCCTCCCCACACCTGGGGCGTGTTCGCCCAGACACCTGGCTGCGAGCAGGTGTGTGTGTGTGTGTGTGTGTGTGTGTGTGTGGGCGTGCGTGCTGCAGGACGAACCTCAGCCTCTTCGGCTCACACAGCGATGGGTGGGGTGTGTGCTCACCTCCCGTTCCTGTCTTCACCTCACCTTCACTGCAGTCTCCACAGTGGGAGCAGCCCCAGAGCACTGAACTTGGAGCAGCTGCTGTGCACTGCCAGGTCCAAACAGCTCCTTCCACTGGGCTGAGCCCTGAAATATCAGGCCGGGCAGTGCTCAGGGAGCACACAGGGATATATTCTGGCTTTGAGTGTGGCCAACACACACACACACACACACACACACACACACACAAAAGGGTCAGAGGCAACCTCGGGCACTGCAGAGGGTCTCCTGAAACCCGCCTGAGCCCAGAGCCAGGAGGAAGCCCTGAACACTGCTGGGTTTGGCCCAAAGGTCAAAAAAGAAAAACAAGCAGCAAAAGGTGCTGAACTTTTTGTGTTAAAATTAACAATAGGGGCTGGAGCAATAGCACAGCAGGGAGGGTGTTTGTCTTGCACGCGGCCGACCCAGGTTCGATCCCGGCATCCCATATGGTCCCCTAGCACCGCCAGGAGTAATTCCTGAGCAAAAAGCCAGGAAGTAACCCCTGAGCGTTGCTGGGTGTGGACCAAAAAGCAAAAAACAAAAACAAAACAAAACACAAATTAACAATGAAAAACAAAGCTGTCCAGTCTGGTAGGAGGGTAGGTGCCGCTTGGCCACGGCCAGGCTGCGACTCAGGTCTGCAACTGGCCCAGTTCTGGGCTTCAGCAACTCTCTGGGGGTCTGGGGAGCCAAGGGTGCCGCCTGCAGCCGCGGAGACGCAGAGGAGCAGGCCCTCGGGAGGCCGCGCCGGGACTGCCCGGAAGCCGTCCTCATTTTAGGTGCGTAGCTACATCTTCGCCAAACGAGTTTTTAAATTGCTTGATTTACTTATCTCGTCCCGAATCTGCTGATATACTCCGATGCCTTTTAATTGCTTGAAAAGTTGAGCAGTTTTTCATGTTTTAAGGAGTGCTGAATTGTATAATTAAAACACTAACAGTGTAAATCAACAGTGCAGAAGAAAGACAGAAAGAATTAAGCAAGTGTGTTGGCATAATAATAAAACCAAACCGGCATGAAGAGTGGCCATTACCATGAAGAGGCTGAATGCTAATGTCACTCAGGCCAGGGGCTGGGGGTGCCAGCGGGACCCCGCTGCATCCCCTCTTCTATGGCTGGAGATAGGGAGAGGAGCAGTGGTGGAAACTGGTGGCCATTGGGCTCGGGCATGGGCTAGCACAGCCCCTAAGGAGGTGGTAGCTTTTAATTGTGGTGTGTGTGTCCCGGGGGCTGGGTGGGGTCCTTGGAAGGCAGCGGGGTGGGGAGGCTGGGAGGGAGTGGTGAGGGAGGCTGGGCGTTGAGGCGTCACTGGCCGGGCAGCAGTCCTGGGCCACGGCTTTCCATCTGTCCCTTAGCTCTCTCCAAGGTCATTGGAGCCAAGCTAGAGACCTTGCAATGAAGGAGAAAACTCCCCCCTTTTCCCAGGAACAGCCAGTTTCCCAGGGGAAACCACACCCCATTCCCAAGGGAATCTCTGCCCCATTCCTATCAGAAGCCACGTCCATTTCCCATAGGAATCCCCACCCCTTGTCCCACCAGAAGCCACGCCCCCTTTCCCAGGGGAATCTTCACCCTTTCCTATAAGAAGCCAAGCCCACTTCATCTGGCATGGAACTCCCACCCGTTTCCCAGCAGAAGCCACGCCCATCGCCCATGGGAATCCACCCTTCTCCCTCTGAAGCCCCATCCTTCCTGCTAGGGCAGGAGTTCAGGGTGCAGGTAAGGGTCAGGGCGATCTTGGCAGGGCTCCACGCACACCTGGTTGAAGAACCATCAGGCTGGAAACAGTCGGTGTTTCCTGCACCATGGAAGGAGGAGCTTGGTTCCAGGGAGAATGTCCACGCCCAAGGGGCTTTGCTGAAACCGGACAGGAGATGCAGCGAAGCGGGAAAAGGCCCTGGTGGACCAGGGGTCTGTGGGCGAAGGGGTGGGCCTGGCACTGCCTACGCGCAGATGGCGCTGCCTGAAACTCAGATTAGGGAAACTCAACTGCAATATTAAAACTAAAAGCCAAAATTCATGCAAACACGTAAATAAAGACGGGACCAGGGGCCAGCGAGATAGTGCGAGGTAAAGCCTTTGCCTGGCCACGCCACCCACCACGCTCTTTCCTTAGCACCCCATGGGGTCTTCAAACCCTCCAGGAGTAAACCCTGATGCTGCGGGGTGTGGTCCCAACCCCCACCCAACCAGCCAACAGGCCCCTGCACTGCACAATCCGTGCCTCCATCTTCACTCTGATCCCTGAGAATAGGGACCCCATTGGCCAAGTGCAGGATGGACCAAAGTGACAGGGTCTGCGCCTTCCCGTGCTCCCTAGGATGGGACCACCGCTGGGTCCCCAAGCAGGTATTCTGGAGCTAGAAGGTTCCATTGGTGGCTCCCCCAGCACCAGCCCCAGCTCTGGAGCTTCTCCCCACTCCCCTGTCTTGTTGCCCTTTCCCAGAAGCCCCCTGTGGTGTCCCCTCCTCACCTGACCTCGGCCTGCCCTTGCTCAGACCTTCTCCCGGCCCGTGGAAGGACTCACTTCCCTCTTCCCCTCTCCGCCCGTGGAAGGACTCTCTCCTTTCTAGTTTGAGCTTATTTTTTGGACATTTAAGCGGGGCTCAGAGAGGCTGGGTCCACTCCCAACAAGATCTGGCCCACTGGGTCAGTGGTTCCGTGCAGGGATATGAGGCCAGGAATCACCAGGGCTACCCCAGCAGTGCTTGGGGGCCAGGAGGACAGTGCCCAGGAATGCTTGGGAGACTACGGGGTGCCAGGATGGAGCCTGGGGGGGCTACAAGCCTGGACAGTTTCTCCAGCCAGAATCAGCCCTGCCTGAGCTCCACGGCCCGGATGGGCTGGCTGAGGGGGTCACCCCTGAGGACCCAGCTGAGCGGGATGTGGCTGTGAACCCCACACGTATCTGTGAACACAGGCTCAGGGTCGCTGCTGGGGACGTCCAGCTGTCCTCAAGGGGGCGTGCGTGATGGGACTGAGAGCGGTGGCACGTCCCCCCGCCCTCAGACGTCGTCTGTCTCATCTCCACGGGAGCCTGGCAGGCCGGTGCCAGCATTTCTCGGCACAGACGGATTGCAGGGCCCCGGAGGGAGAGATGAAGGTCGCAGAGCCGGCGAAGACGGGGCCGACACCCAGCCACGTGCTGAGCCCCACACTCTGGCCCTTGGGGTGAGTATTGCTGGGGTGGGTCTGCCCCCCACCCCCCACACACTGGACTCCTGCCCAGGTCCATCTCGGGGTCCCAGACACAAGGAGACAAGTGGAGGAATTGCTCTGTGACCCGCGAATGTCTCCCTTAGCCCTGGGGGGGTCCTCTCCGTGGGGTTGCTGGGTCCCAACCTCAGTGATTCCCTGCGAGCTGCCCCCGCCCCTGCTCACCTCTGGGGCTGCAGAGGCGGTTTACTGCAACCCATTTCACGCCCGTGATGGATGGCCCCTGTGTGGGATCGATAGGGCCCTGGGAGCATTTACATATTTTTATTATTAATAAGCAATAAGTCAGCAGCACCGCCTCCGAGGGCTGCCCAGCGCCCAGCGCAGCCGACGACCTTCTCTGCAGCCCTCCACAGTGGTCAGAGCTGGGATTGATCCACCGCACCAGGAGGGGAACTGGCCAGAGCCCAGACTCGCACCGTGCCTGCAGCCCGCTCACTCAGTCTGGCTGGGACCTTCCTTTTTTTTTTTTTTTTTGGGGGAGGTCCACCCGGCCATGCTCAGGGGTTATTCCTGGTTCTACACTCAGGATTTATGCTTGGGGACCATATGGGATGCCGGGGAATCAAACCCAGGTCGGCTGCGTGCAAGGCAAATGCCCTACCCACTGTGTTAATCGCTCTGGTCCCTGGCTAGGACCTTCCTGGGGTGAGTCCTGCAGACAGGGGCCCCGGGCTAGTGGGCAGCCTTCTTTGGAGCACTTTTTGGCCACCTAGCTCTGCTGGCCACGCCCTCTGTCAGGCCACGCCCCTTCAGGCCACACCCTCCGCCAGGCCTCCAGGGAGCCTGGGTGCTGGCTAGTCCAGGACTGTCCTGACCTCTCGCCCCACCCCCTTTGTGGTGACTTGCGGCTTTCTGTCTACGAGAAAGGCTCCTGTGTCCTAAAATTCCTCCTCTCCACCAGGTCCTGATGCCTTGAGACCCTCCGTCACCTGCCGGGACCCGAATCCTCCACCTGCACCTTTGCTCGCCCCATCTCTCACCCTGGGTCATACCCTCTCACACATGTACTCGCTCACACACGTCCATTCGGTTCCAGGCATCAAAATGCTTTTCCAGGAGTCTCCGGCAGCCCAAACTTCTGTGTCTCTCTGGATTGGCTCAGCGCCTCTGGGCTCCAGGAGGTAGATAAAATCTGATGTTCTGGGGGGACCCGTAAGCCCCTGCCTCTCTATATCCTCCCTGTCCGTTTGGTTGTCTTGGGAATCCCTGTTTTTCAAGGCTTCCCATGGCTCAGGTCTTGGCACTTAGTTTCTGGGAAAAAGAAGCAGCTCCCACTTCCGGAACTTGCAGTAGAGCATCAGAGAAAGCATCAGAGAAAGCATCAGAGAGGACCAAAGCAGAAGGCGGCGATGGGGGTGGTCAACTGACCCACGGAGGGCGGGGCCTTGGCACTGTCTGGTCAGATGGAGCAGGGAAGACGCCTTAAAAGTAGGGTAGGGGGCTGGAGCAATAGCACCATGGGGAGGGCGTTTGTCCTGCACACAGCTGACCCAGGTTCCATCCCATATAATCCCGTGAGCACCTCCATGAGTGATTCCTGAGTGCAGAGCTAGGAGAAACCTCTGAGCATCTCCGGGTGTGATCCCAAAAAGCCAAAAAAAATAAAGTAGGGTTGGTGGGAAGCTCGACCTCTGTGGCAAGCAAATGAGGAAAGGGGGTTCTTCTCCGGCGTAAGGCACGTTGGGGGGAGTGGTGTTGGGATATTGAATACTTGAAACGACTGTGCTGTGAACAACTTTGTAAATCAGTGTTTAAACAAAATTACTGAAAAGAGAAAGTGGGGAGAGGGACTCCCCATTTGACTTATTTCTTGGCATCTCCTTCCAAATCATACAAAAACATTCCTTCAAAAGGGTATGTGCAGGCCGATGGCCGTTGCAGCACTTGTACAGTAGCCAAGACGTGAAAACACCCCCCACGCCCTCGCACGGATGAGCGGAGCTGGAGCGGGCAGCTGTGGCGTCTGCAGACGACAATGGCAGGTGTAAGGAAGGGTCGAATCACGCAACCTGTGGAGACAGGCTTGGAATAGGGGCTGTGACGCCGAGTGAAGCCGCCAGGAGGGGACAGACACGGAATGAGATACACAGCCAGGAAGCCACAGGGTCAAAGGCAGCAGACTGGGGAGTTGATCCGTGGAGCTTAGCGTATGGGGTGGGCAGCAGCGGCCTCTGGGGCCTTGGTGGAGGGTGCATGCCCCGGCAGTGGTGTGGTGTGGAAACGCGGCATCCCAGAACTGTCATTGGAAATCACAGTCTCCCAATAAACACTTAAGAAAACCCATGAATCAGGGCCTGGAGTGAAAATAGAGTGGGGAGGCTGTTTGTTTTGCATGCGGCTGACCTGGGTTCGATTCCTGACATCCTATATGGTTCCCTGAGCCCCGCAGGTCACTCACAAGGGCAGAGAGAGAGAGATAGATTGAGAGCCCCAAGATCCCATCAAAGTGCACTTTGAGCTGCGTGTGGCCTCAGAGCCCAGATACATGAAACCGACCGAGTCACTTCAGTTCCCCAACCACCATCGCCGTTGCTCTGCCCCCCAAACGGTCCTGCCACAGCCTCGGCATCCCCCGCCCCAACTCTCCTCCATTCAGCAACAGTCATGCGCAAGTCCCTCTCGGGGCCCTCCACCTCCACCCACTGCACCCTGTTTTTACACCCCCACAACTTTCCTTGTGTCCTTTGGGGCAGCTTGGCGGCGCTGGAGGACCCCCTTCGCCATCACGTGATCAACAAAACCACCTTCCCACAGACAGAAGCAGGAGTGGCCTCTTCCTCGCTGAGAGCTCCGGCCTCCCTGTCTTCGCATTAACTTGGAGCTCCAGGAAACCCCCTCCGGTGCCAGCCCTGAACCCCCCGACTCCGCCCCGACTGGCTCTCGTTGGTCCGGTCTGCTAATTCCCAAGGTCCTTCTCGCTGGCTGGTCTCATGCCCTCCTGCTTGTGTCTGGTTGGCCAACAGGCCTGTCCTCTCTTGTTGGCTCTTTTAATATATACATTGGGTGTCACACCCAGAGGTGCTCAGAGGTTACTCCCTGGCTCTGTGCTCAAGGATCACACTTGGCAGGGCTCAGGGGACCATATGGGACCCTGGTAGGCCATGGGAAGGCAAATGGCCTACCCACCTACTATTGCTGTAGTCCCCTAGATTTTAGGTGTTTTTTGCTTTTTTTGGGTCACGCCTGGCGATGCTCAGGGGTTACTCCTGGCTCTGCACTCAGGAATTACTCCTGGAGGTGCTCGGGGACCATATGGGATGCCGGGGATCGAACCCGGCTCGGTGGCATGCAAGGAAAATGCCCTCCCCACTGTGCTATCACTCTGGACCCCAGGTTTTAGTTTTGAGGCCACAACTGGCAGTGAACCCTAACAAGCTGAGTCACGGGAGTTGCGTGAGACCAGCAGTGTGTGGCCTGGAGCAGCTAACTGCTGGGGCCTGACCAAGGGCACCCTCACCCCGGGCTGACCACAGACCTACTTCCATGTGACGCACATGGTCACGCCTCATCGTGGGCAGCGAGGCCTGTGTGTGTGGACTCTGGGGAAGCGGCTGGTGTGGAACCGGGGCATCGTCAGTGGAGAAGTGACAGCCTCTGCCTGCGCGTCTCTGGGCAGAAGCTCCTCCCCGCCTTGGCCGCCTCCCGCCGTGACCTTGACTTTGCCGTGACATTGCGCTGGGCTGGCTTTGTGCCTGAGCCCCTGTTGGTTTCTAAATAACTTCGTCTGCTCGCAGCTGCTTCTGTGCCTTGCACAAACTGTAGCGCTCAAAGATGCCCACGTGTGGGGGGGCAAACTGCAGGCGCTCAATAGATGCCCACGTGTGAGGGCAAACTGTAGGCGCTCAATAGATGCCCACGTGTGGGTAAACTGCAGGCGCTCAGTAGATGCCCACATGTGGGGGCAAACTGGTAAGCAAAGACCCTTCCTGAGACTGTGGACCAGCCCCTGGCTGCACCTCCCACCCCAACATGGAACCTGCCCCCTTGTTTTAGTGGGGGGGGTCCATGCCTGGCTGTGCTCAGGGGTTTCTCCTGGCTCTGTACTCAGGAAACACTCCTGGTGGTGCTCGGGGGACCATATGGGATGCTGGGGATTGAACTCGTGTTGGCCACGTGCAAGGCAAACACCCTCCCTGCTGTGCCATGCTCTGCCCCCCCCCCTTTCTTTCCGGTCTCCTGCTGTGCCCTGCTCCTGTGACCTGGGGTCCATCTCAGTAAAGGTCCAGCCAGGGACAGCATCTGGGCACTTTTTGCTCAGAAGGACCCACCCTTGATTTAATTCTTTGCTCTCATCACACTGAAACATTTTGGAGAGGTTTTGGGGTCTCCCTTGGCAGTTCTACAGTGGGGGGCTGCTCAGCTCTCAGGGGTCACTTCCGGCTGTGCTTGAGGGGACTTATGTGGTGTCAGAAGTTGAACTTGGGCCTCTGGAAGATGAAGCCTGGGCTCAGCCATTGAACTTTCTCTCTGACCCCCCAACAAGTGTCTTGGAACAGGGCCCTGGGTTTTCCTTTCCAGCCCGGTCCTCGCAGAATCCCACAGCCAAAGCCCGTGATTAGGGGCCACTCCAGCCACTTCCCTTCAGGCAGAGGGGCTTGACAGGAACTGAGGCCACACCACCGCTAAGTGGCAGTCCGGGTGTCCGAGCCCTAACTGTGTCCTGTTCAGCTGCTGATGGCAATCGGGCACTTTGCACGGAGACGGGAGAGGTCCCCGGCTTCCTGGGGTCTCGATTTCTCTGCTCATGATTCGGTTGTTTATCTGATTGCCTTGGCTGGGTCTGGTTCAGAGGCACCCCACTGGCCGCCTCATCCCCAATGGTTCCTGAGCTGGGGCTCCCTCCCCACCCCCCACGCCCCACCAGCTGCTCCCTGCAGAGACCCTCAGCCCCCTCCCTACTGCAGAGGGGACGCTGGCCCTGACATGACAGATGAGGACCGGAAACTTGGAAGCGGCGCCTCTAATCTCATTGCCAAGGGGAGGCGCGGGAGTGGGGGGCGCCCGCAGACAAGAGACATTTCCCTGACGCAGACGAGCCACGAATCAAGATAAATGGAGGCTCCTGTTGGACACATCTCCAGACCCCCAAACTCTGTTTCTGGCAGACCCACGTGTGTTCAAATCCCTGCCTGGGGGCTCCGGGACGAGTGTCAGAAGCAGGATTCTCGGCGTTAACTGGAGCTGTCAGATGTCGGGGGCTCTCCTGTCTCTCCTGGAAAGCTCTAGCGGCAAGGGACAGTCACCCACTCCGCAGCTGCTCCTCGTCCCTCCTCTCCCCCTCCCCTCTCCTCTCCCCGCCTCTCCCCTCCCTTCCCTCCCCTCCCCTCCCCACACTTCTCTCCCCTCCCCTTCCCTTCCTGCTCTTCTTTGTCTTTTGGTCCATACCTGGTGGTGCTCAGGGCTTACTTACCTGTGGCTCTGCATTCCTGGCAGGGCTTGGGTGGGGGATAGAACCCAGGTCAGCCACATGCAAGGTAAGTGTCCTACACACTACACTGTCTCTCTAGTCCATTATTTATTATTATTATCATCATCATTATTATTATCATTATTATTTTGTTTCTTGGGCCACACCTGGCGGGGCTCGGGCTTACTCCTGGCTCTGCATTTGGGAACTACTCCTGGTGATGCTCAGGAGACCGTATGGGGAGGCAGGGATGGAACCCCGTCAGCCGCGAGCAAGGCAAGCACCCCACGCTGCTCACACATTTCCTGCAAGGTGGCAGGTACAGCTCGGGTTCAAATCAGGCCCTGCTTTCTGGGTGTAAGCTTGAGCTCTCCCCCACCTACCTCCCTGATGGGTGACCGTGAGCACTCCTCCGCCCCATCCATCCGTCCGAGCCTCGTGAACTCCAGGGTGCTGCGGAAAGTCACGCAAGAATAAGAACCAGGAGAGCCTGGGGCCTGGGGCGCTCCAGGTTGATGCTTCGCCCTCTGGGAGTGCTCCACAGCCCCGCCCCGCCCACTGGGCGTGGTTCACAGGCCACGCCCCAGAGCACTAACCACTGTCCTTCCCAGGGCCCTCTCCATAGCTGCCCAGGAGAGAGGGAACCGGTATCCCGAGTGCGGACCCATGGCTGGCTTTGACCTGCCCGGAGCTAACACGATTCAAAGAGAAGCACCCATGAGGGGTCTCAGCATCAGCTTCCAACTGCAGGCTGGATGTTGGGGGGGGAACCCCCATTCTCCTTCCCACCTCGTTATTTAACATCCGGTGGTGGTAAATCAGCAAAAATGGCTCAACGAGCATCATTAGCGACTCCCAGGCTGCGTCTTCCACTGGCAGCATTCAGCAAAGCACCGGCCTCTTTTTCTCTCCCAACCCATTGGCTGGGGCGCCTCCCGCTGCCGTGGGAATGGGGGGGGGCCCGGTGGGGGTCCTGCTGCGCTCTAACGAGATGGATTCAGCGTCCTGCGCTGGCTACCTCTACTCTCAGTGGCCTGGTGGTGGGGAGCTAACGGACGCCCCCCGCTAGCATTGCCAGGGTTCCCTGCCTCCGTCTCCCAGCTGCGCCCTGACCCCACCCCTCACTTCTGGGACACCCAGGCTGAGCATCATCTGAGCATCAGGGGTGCCTGCAGGGAGTTGGGGTTCAGAGAGACCCAGAGAGCTGCTCACTGGCTGCCCACCTGACGCCAGGGGCAGCTCAGGCAGATCCTTGGCACCAGAGCCGGACCCTGGCTCCCCCAGCCTCACCTCGGGGTCCCATCGTGTTCCCAGACCTTTGCAGAGCGCTGAGCAGACAGGAGCTCTGTCTCCTAACGTCATGAAAACATAAAAGTCCTTCAATCCTTTACATCACTCACTCCCCTTGGTGGTGAAGTTAGGGTGAGGCTGTTTTTGTTTCTTTGGTGTTTTGGGCCATACCCTGCAGTGCTCAGGGACTACTCCTAGCTCTGTGCTCAGGGATCACTGTTATTGGTGTTCAAGCGACATAAGCAGTGCTACATGTTTGTTGTGTGTGTGTGTGGGGGGGTGTCACAGCAGAGCCTGGCAAGCTACCTGTGTCGTATTTGATATGCCAAAAACCAGTGACAATTATAGACCTCATTCCCATGACCCGATGGAATGGTCTGAGGCTCTTCATGTTCCTGGAGCGAGCAGATGCCCTTGGGCTACACTAGCTTGCCACAGGACGTATGGAGATGTTACTGGTGCCCGCTTGAGCAAAATTGATGAACAACAGGAAGATAAGTGAGGCAAGTGGGCATCACATTGGCAATGCTCAAGGGTTACTTCTGGAACTACACTCAGGAATCACTCCTGGCAGAGCTCTGGGAACACTATATAGTGCCAGTGATCAAATTCGGGTTGGCTGTGTGCAAGGCAAATGTGCTACCCACTGTACTATCTCTCCGGCCCCAGAAATGCTATGGATTGAGCCTGGGACAGTTGGGGCAAGGCAAGCTTCTTCCCTGCTGTCCTCTCTCTCTCCCTCTCTCTCCCTCCCTCTCTCTCTCTCTCTCTCTCTCTCTCTCTCTCTCTCTCTCTCTCTGAGCATGGGGGAGCTTTAATGTGCCCATCCCAGGCAGGAGGGGCTCCGGACTACCTAGGGACTACCCAGGTTTCAAAGGTCTTGGGGGCGGGGGTGGGGGGCGTCGTCACCTTTGAGAACCGGTGGCTTCCTTCCCTGCTCCAGACACCCTCTCCTCCCCTTCAGCTTTCCTTAAACAAAGACCTGTGGGCTGGAGACACAGTGTAGTGGAGAGGGCTGATACAGGCTCCATCCCCGGAATCCCATAGGGTCCCCTGAGCACTGCAGGAGTAATTCATGAGTACAGAGCCGCAAGGGCCAGAGCAATAGTCCAGCGGGGAGAGCTTTTTGCCTTGCATGTGGCCAACCCAGGTTCGATCCTTGACATCCCGTAGGCTCCCCTGAGCACCTTCAGGAGTAATTCCGCAGTGCAGAGCCAGGAGGAACCCCTGAGCATTGCCTGGGTGTGACCCCAAAAAGCCAAACAAACCAACAAACAAAAATAAATACTTGTCTCTTCCATCCTCTTGGAGAACACTGGGAATGGGGGTGGGAGGCAGAGCAGAGGGCCTGAGTTGGCAGTGCCCCCGTCTGGGGGTCTGGGGGCCATTAGGAGCACAGCTGGACGTGGGGCTCATGTTGGCTGCCAGCTCCGACGATGCCCGGCTTTCACGCTGCCAGTTGTCTGCTTAGGGCCTTTGCCCACATGGTTCTCCTCCTCCCTGCCTGCCGCGGGCCTCCACCGAGACCACGGGCTGCCATATGTTTCTGGTGCTCGCTGGCTGCTTTCAGGAGCCGGAAGGGCTGCTGGGGAGAGATTCTCAGTCAGAGCTGCATTTACACACCGAGGCCCGCATCTTTTCATTATGCGTAATTATGCGCGTCTTAATGCGCCTTCCTTCCTCCCCAGACACTGCAGCCTGGGCAGGTGTGGGGGCCGGGAGAAGGCTGCGCCCCTCGTGCTGCGCTGGGAGCACCAGGGTCTGTCTGACAGATGTGCCAGCCGCCTGCTCTGAGCAGGCAGGGCCGGGTCCTGACCACTAGGCTGGCTCTCGCCTGACCACGAGGCTGGCTCTCGCCTGACCCTCCCCAGCTGTTGCCCCCTCGGCTTTACCCTCCTTCCAGCACCCTGAAAGGCAAATGGTGGATTCTTCCTGCAGAAGATTTTCACTGCCTCCCTTTTAAAAAACTGTTTTTAAAAATGGGTTTATCATGGGTTCCTCACCAGGTAGCCTTCCAGGGGTGGAGTTGCGCCAATCTCCTTACGGATCACTCACTGCACCCCGCCACCCACGGGCCAGCGCCCTCTACCTTTAACTAACCCCCTCTGGCTCCCAGCCCCTGGCCAGCCCCCGCCCCTTTAGCAGGCCCCCTCAACACCCCCAGCACCCCCAGCCCTGTTTCCCTCTGGCCACATGCGGCTTTCACAGAGTCTAGCACTTAGTTTTGTTTTTGCCAGTTCATTCGCTTCACTTCATATTCTGTGCATGAGCGAAACCATCTGTTAATTGTCTTTCGCTCCTTTGCTCTCCAGCGTCATCACCTCAAGTTTTATCCCTTTGTTCCCAAGGGCACAATTACATGTATATTATATATATTTCTGTTTTTTAGGGGACTGGGGGGCTGAACTCGGGGCCCACCACTCAGTGCTAGGGACCAGGGATGTGGAGGTGTTGGGGGGCTGCTTGGCAGTGCTGGTGGTGGGGCTCAAGCCTACGCCAGCCCCCTTTCTTCTGGGGTCACAACCTGCAACGATCAAGTGTTCCTCCTGGTTCTGCGCTCAGGGAGTACTCCTGGCAGGGCTCGGGGACCCTACGGGATGCCCTTGGGTGGAACCGGGTCGGACGATGTGAAAGGCAAACGCCCTCCCCACTGCTCTGTGGCTCTGGCCCCATCACTGGACACCATTTCCACACCCACCCTAGCCCTTTGCGTCAGTCAGCAGCGAGTTAGCAGCAGCTGGGAGGCAATAGGGTTGGGGGGGGACAGGAATTGGGGTCTCAGGTACATTGATCCGAGCCAACGAAGTCAGACGTGCTGAGACAGGGAGACCCACAGGCCCAACGCAAAATGTCCAGGGGACGGCGGGGCGGGACCTGGG